>SNQJ01S0035893.1:36332-66218 GCA_010110895.2 Picea sitchensis | reverse complement strand
GTGTAGTCTGTGGACTCAAATTCGCAATTAGCAAAAGTGTCTTATGTGCATGGCACCATGGAATAAGTAAGTAACTCTGTAACAGATCATTTGTAATGGATATGGGGCTTCATTAACTCTTGTTCTATCTGTTATGGCACGGTCTAACGGTCTGGTGATGAGCCGTTAATACTTTTTGATCCATTCGGAAGGGCAGTCGAATGGATATATCGGTCTCCAACGTCTATATCTCTTTTCCATGGCGAAGTGACCCATGTCATTGTTTTGATATCCTGGCGAAGCTCCAATTTTGTTTCTAAGAGGTTCCCTCTGGAACCCTTTGTAGCCTGTCGATCTTAGCTCTCTTTTTACTTAGCTTCCTAGCCTTCTTCCCCATGAGCTTCGTCTCGATAGTTATTTTCCCGTTTTGATTTTCCTTGGGCATAGTCACTTCACATTGTTGAGGTTCTCTCCCAAGACTCAGGGGTACTATTTCATCTATATCTCATACAGATACTCCAATCTTCTGTAAGTCCCCTAATGCTTTTGCAACTTTGACATCTGGGCTTCTAGTGTGAAATAGATTTGATTTGTTCTCTTGTTCTTCAATCACCTACACGATCCTTCTGGTCATGAAATCTTTTAACTCTTGTCTCTATTGTTCTAAAACCTTTTCGTTTTTCTTCTTCCTGGCTTGATATTTTTTAATCCGAGGTTTTCCAAGTAACATAGTAAATGGGGTGTTGTCATCAATAAATTTGATAATCTAAAAATCTTCCTCTGTCGAAGTTCCATTTACATTCATAGATATCTGAGTGAGCCTTCCACATGGGTTTACCAGTTTCCCTCTGAATAACCCTATTCCTCTTAGTGAAGGGATCATAGAAGGCCTTCCTATAGCTTCCCAAGTTCTCTTTGTCATAACATTCACCTATGTTTCATCATCCAGAACACAGTCAATGTCGAAGTCTCCTATTCTTACCTCGATGCATTCTTTTTCGTTAAAGACCTCTAATAATCTAACATTTTGGTGGTTGTTCAAGGTGTCTTTCATCTGTAGTAATATATTTTCTGATTCTCTCTTGGGTTCTGCTACTTCTGGATCTGCCTTAGGGTTTTCTTCATTCAAATTCATGCCTTCAATCTTAGCAATCATTCTAGGGAAATCCAATACTTTGTGGTCCAATTCTTTGCAACAGAGAAAACCAGATCTCCCACCAAGGCATTCCTTAGCAAGATGTCCCAGTCTTCTGCAACTGTAACATAGGGTTAATCCTCTCTTTCTCTTAAATGGTCCCCAACTTCTTCTATACTGCGCATTAGGATCGTGGTATCTAACCTGCAAAAAATTATTTCTAGGATCCTGCATCCATTTGTTAGTCCAAACATTCTTTATATGCAGAGGTATAACATATCTATCATTATGCTTATTAGATGTATTCATATCAAGCTTTCTTTCATCCCTCAAAGCTCTAGTTTTCAAGCTAGGGCAGAGTCTATCAAACATACCTAGATCCATGCTTTAGAAACAAAAATTTCCACTTATCTTACTTCTACAGAGCACAAAGCTTTCATGTCTAAGAACTTTTATCTATTCTTACCTTTAGTAAAGCACAGAGCTTACAGATCTTACATCTTTTCTTCAGAAACTTCCACTTTTACCTTTCTTAGAGAACAAAGCATTCAGATCTTGCTTCTTTTCTTCAGATCTGGCCTTCTCTTTTCAACACGGAGCTTTTTATATCAAGTAAAATATTGTGCACTAGGGAACAGATCCACGCACAGAGCTTCCACAGTTTCAGGATGAATCTTTGCACAAAGATTCTTCTCCCTTAGTTCCCAGCAATCACAGTTTCAGTCCCGGCAATGGAACCATTTGTTGGCATAGGGGAAGACCTGAGGTTCAACGCTACCACAGCGCACCAAAAAAACCCTAACTACAGACCCGTTCAGCAACACCTACGAAGCAGATGAAGTCTCACCCGAGGTAGAGGCAGGGGTGGTTGCAAGACTCAGGTGTCTACAACCTTAGTTAGGACATAGATCTATGATTATATCACTTACAAATCACTTAGCATAGATCATTCATCAATATTCCACTTAGATCTACTTCGTCGACATAACAGAGCATCGCAACATTCACTTAGGTCTAGTTTATTTTAGCACTTAGCAACAACAAGACATATCAGATCTGGTAGACCAAGCACTTAGCATATTCATACACATTGGATTTAGCATTCATATACACCTCTAGCACTAAGCATAAGCAAGTCTATTTAATCACATCTAATCACTTAGCAATATAAAACATCTAAGAATAAGCACAAAGCACAACACACAGTATTTATGTGGTTCACCCCCACCCTAGGGCTACGTCCACCAACTCTTCTTCTTTATTATCTTTAGTCAATCCAGTTACAGCACAGATCTATCAAAATCCTACTCCGCATAGGACAGGAGATCTGCACGCACCTCGCCAGATCCTCCTTCCTCAAGTAGATCTAGCACATAGCCTCCCTACGATCTGTGCACTCAACACTTACAACACTTTCACTCAGCTCTGCAAGTCAATCACATAGATCAATTCTATCACTAAGCCCTTCGCTAATATTCCTCTACTTACATCGCCTAGATATCTATTTATACATTACAAAAGTGGGCCTAAGCATGGGTAAACCCACAGGCCGGCATCCCTTTCCCATTACATAATCCCAAAACCCTAAAAGGACCCAAAGAGGGGGTCTAGCTTCCACAATMTCTACTTCGCTTTGCGCTTCATCTTCAACAGGCTGTCGAAGTCCCAAAAACGGTCAAATATGACCAAGTGTTCCTCAAAAATTGGTCAAGGGCCAACAAAAGTGTTTACCCAGTAAATAGTTCCTGTGTTTCTGAAGTGCATATACCATGGCTAGGCCTTCTCTTTCTATAGTGTTGTAATTATGATATGATTTTGACAGCTTTCTTCTTGCAAAGGCAGGATGGTCTAAGTCCCCTACTCTTGGTTGCGCTAGAAATGATCCAAGTTCTATGGATGATGCATCTATATGCACATGAAATGTATTTTCCCAATCTGGGAATACTAGTATAGGTGTTGTTACCATCTTTTCCTTCAGAGTGTCCAATCCTTGCTGATAGTCTTCATTCCACTAAAAAAATGTGTCCTTCTTCAACTGTTTTTCCATTGGTGCACTAATCTTCACATACCCCTATATAAATTTCCCGTAATAGACTATACGTCCCAGTGTTTCTCTTAACTGGCGCATTGACTTTGGTGGTGGTAAATTTACAATGACCACAATCTCAGCAGGGTCCACTAGTAAACCTTGTTTACACACTATATGTCCCAACAATATCCCAAAAGGTGTATCGAAAATGAATTTTTTTATGTTTAATGATATCTGACATTGTCTGCATCTTTCCAACATGAGTCTTAGCACTTCTACATTGTCCTTTAACAGACTATATACAGTCCAGTTATCCAGATATACTTCTAGAAATTGATGTATGAATTCCTTGAAAGCATTTATGACTACTTTTGAAAAAATGTCTAGTGCATTCTTTATCCCATCCTCTTGTCACACGATGGTTCTGTACAACTGGATTATTTCTTCCATATGAAAAAAAGTGGCTTCTACAAACCTTTCACCTTCTGAAGGATCCAGTAGTGCAATGACTCTATATTCGCCTTATTCAAAAGTCTTTTTTATCGTCTTCAGGTTGATTATAGCTTGGTTATCAAATGCCCAATCCAGTCCAAGTAATGTTGGGTAAGGTGGTGTGTCATCCACTATTTCTATCACTTCAAAATATGCCATAGTGCGCACTCCATCCAAATCTATTGTCTCACCTTTAAGTATTCCAATAGGTAACACCATGTGTTGATTTGCTAATTTCAACTAAACAGTTGAATAGCCTAATTTAGGTTCCCCCATACACTACCACGTCTTCTTAGGTAAGACATTTACTTCAGAGCCTAAATCCAATATAACATCACCCATATTGAAACCCCCAATGTTGGAATTCAGTCTGAATTCTCTACTTGTTCTTCTTCTTGTATGGAGATGATTGACTATTTTTTGTTCTAACTTTCCTTCCACCTTGGTGTTAAATATTTCTAGCATATATTGTAAAACATTAACAAATGATGGGTCATTCAATAACTTAACACAGGATTGCAGAAAATTATTTATGGTACTTACTTGCTCTAGAGGTTGTTCTTTATTGGTATGGTCCATTGAGAATGATATCCCATATAATGGTGGATTTTGGGGTTGTTGCGTGACTGATGTAGATGCAACATTCTGCTTGAGACACTCTCATCTGACTTCCTTAAATGTTTTCTTTTATTTCCACGCGTCAAACTGATTATGTGGTTCAGTGTTCTTCTTAACCCATTGGTGTTGATATGGATCGCACGATACTACATCAGTTTCTCTCTTGGATCCTCCTCAAGTGACTATATTGATGTTTCTCCCATCATCCATGGCTATTGCAGAGATCCATTAGACATTTTGGTTGTTCTGGTTCCTTTTTTCTTGGATCTTCCCTAAGAGTGTCATGCAGTCTTTTGTGTCACGATCTACTACGTGATAGTACATACACGTTGTTGGTGGGAGTGGACAATCCCTTTCATAATGTCCTGGTTGTTGGAATTTGTGGCACATTATTGGTCCTATGCCTCATCCACATCCTCCTCTACCTCATACTCCACCTCTATATCCACCTCAATCTCTGTGTGGTGCATTTTACTGAGGTATATAGTTATACTGCATGATATTATACTATGGTTGCACATTATTGTATTGTAGCTACACATTGTTGTATTTTTTTGTGCATTATTGTATGGTGGTGGTTCCTGGTTGAACTAAGGTGCAACTTGTCCTGTCATCATTTCTTCTTTCACCCTATAAGTATTTGAAGTTATTTCTCTCATCAGCTCCATCATCCTGCAATCCTTATCATCATGACCCATTGACTTGAAAAAATTGCAGTATGAACTTTTGGCTATTATCTTATATTTCTGCATCATTGGACAATGATATGGATCATTCCCATGTGTCTTAAAAAACTCACACCATGGTCCTCCTTTCGGAAATGGTTTTGTCACCCATGTCACTATACATTGTGTGAAAGTTGGACATTCATTCTTATGGTGTCTTTATGTCCTGCATAGGGTACACCAAACAAATTACCTTTTCTCTTTACCCTTATTTTGGTTAAGTTGAAATGTTAGTTTATTGAAATCGTCCTTCAACTCCTCTATTTCTAGATCTGTCTGTTGATACTGATTCTCTTCCAATTGTAAGGCTTCCTGCAGAGCCTCTTCCTGAGTTTGGAACTTTTTTGTCTTAATGGGTATTTCAAATGTGGCAATAAGGAGTTCACAAGTAAGTGTTTGTGTTGCATGTCAATAATTGCATATTTCAAATTACCTTTTAGACATTTAAACCTCTCATCGATTTCCCAAATAGACTCACATGGTTTTTTCTTGATTTCAATCATTTCATTCATATACTAGTCTTCAGAGTTGGGCTTCTGAAAGTCGTTTATCAGTATTTTTTTCACGTCTTCAATAGTCTTTGTTACTCCTAGTGGAATGTTTACATCTAGGCTCATATATCAATTCAGTGTGCGGTCTCTTAGTGTGATTTATAACTGTGTGAGCTTTGTATCCTCATCTGTGATATGTTGCTTCCCATATCTTCTCACAGATGAATAAGTTATTTTCAGGGTCCTCTTATGCCTCTCCCCAAAATTTTGGTAACCTGATTGTGAGATCATGTCATGTCATTTTAAATTGTGTTGAACTACTACCTTCGCACGATGTAGATAATTGATTGTTACTTCCTGAACTGGCTCCTCCAGTTGATGCTCCTTGATTGGATGTGTGTCATGTTGTTCTTATTTCACTAAAATTCGCTTGTCTAAACATTGGTGTTCTTTATGATGTATTAGTCACACATGGGGTTGTAGGTTCCACACTGACGGTGATCTGGATTGGAGTTATGACTTTTGTCCCTGACCTTGGACCCCCTGTTTTCCTTTCATATGTTGCGGATGGGATTCCCTCAACTTGATCCATACCTCGGAGATACTCTACATCTTCTTTATCTCTTTCCAAGCCCTCTCTATCAACGCCACTAGTAAATTTGGGACATCTTTCGACGGCGTGTTTGTAGAAATTGCCACTTTATATTTTCATGAGAACGACAAACATCAGACCCCATCAAACTTGATTTCACATGATGTCGATCTTCCGACATCACAGATATTGTCATTGTTGCGATGTTTCATGTGGTCATGTGTCATCTCTTAATTCACTGTCCAAGCCCACTATGGACGTCACTACATCGACGTCGGGGTGTCTCACCTGCGACGCCACATCCCATCGAAAGACTGACCAAAGTTCATGTCGGTATTTCGATGTGTATGCTATATCAGTGACATATCACCTATGACGTTGACACCATGACAGTGATTCTAAGGACATCGAAAGACCGACGGAAGGTAACGTCAGTCTTCAGACGTGTATGCTATATCAATGATGTCTCACCTGCGACGTTGACGCCATGAAAATGACGTTAGGGACGTCAGAAGACCGATGTAAGGTAACATTGGTCTTCTGACGTGTATGTTATATCAACAAAATCTCACCTGCAACGATTACGCTATGGAAATGACACTAGGGGCATTGAAAGACCGACGACCTGTAGGTGTTTTAAAATAAAAATAAAAAACAAACAAAACGGTTTCAAAGAGGTGACAAAGCATGACATTTGACAATTTCCTCCATGGTTATATGTCAACTAGGTGCTCTTAGAGTCACCACTCCAGTGGTTTCCATTATTGATATTTTTGACAAGTATTTTCATGTAGTCACAAACCTTTTTCTCAAACCTATTACATGCTCACAAGTATTGAAGGATTATTCATGGGGGTTCATGTGCATCAAAGGATTGTTCATAGATCTACCTTTCTTCATCATTTTTAATGGGTAGCTTTTCAATTTTTCCAGTAGTGTTTCCTTTGGGATTTTTGGAAAGTATTGACTTTGAAAAATGGCTTAGGGGTGTGTTGAGCACTCAACACACCCTAAAAGCCTTATGAAAATTTATCACTTTTTGGGTACCACTTGTTTTCTTTTACCGTCTAAATCGATTTCACTTTGTGGGGTGGATTATTTTGTTTCGTTTTCACAACTCTTATTGATCAAATCAGATGTGTTTGAAATTGTTAAATGAAACCTTGTGCCTAAAAGAACTTGACTTTCCAATTAAGAATCGGCAATTAAAATCCTGACTGACGTACCTGTGTTAGGCGTTGGAAAAAATGCAAGAAGGTAAAGTGGCCACACAGTTGCACTAATTGTCGATCATCGATCCTTGATACATTTTCGGCATCAGAAGGATAGGACGTTGTAGTCAGGGATGTATGTCTAAAGAAAAATCCCCAACGCTGAAATGAAACTCTCCCCATGCCCCTCTTGCCCCATTTTACCTATACCTTCTTGAAAATCATTCTTCTTTTGGTTGGTTGATTCAATTTCCCATTACTGAATGACTCGGTTTTTCATCATTATCTTTCTTGATTGATTCTTTGTGCAAATTGTTTATGTTTTCTTGAAGGATAATTGCATGTCGTGATTTGGTTCAAAATATTTGTCATCATGTTTTCCATGGATTGAGCGTGCAGCAGGTCCACTAAGTTTTTTTTGTGCGCGGGAGACATCCAAGACCACCAACTACTTTGTGTGCACAGTAAGATTCCACACTAAAGATGCAGCAATTCAGAGCATTCCATTTCGGGCTTAGATTTTAAGCCAAAAAGGCAGGTCAAATATTCAACGGTGAAGATCTAACAGTCGATGCACATCAACGGCTCCCGTGCATGCGGAGTCTCAAAATCGCACGAGGTTAAATCATAGAGTTACACAAACTTTACTCAGCGACTTCGATGCTGAAACTTCTGAGCTCGTCTTTGTCTAAAAAAATCCTGAATGTCGAACTGTCACACTGCTTTGCAAGATCATCCATCCTGGAGATTTACACACTTAGCACTCAAAACTCATGAATGCAAAAACACTGAAGCCACGAGGGATTCATCAGTTAAGACACATGGCTCTTATTTTAGACACCCTTGGTTACATCATCCATCCATTTTCAAGTGACATGTGTCACCCTTCTTTCTGTGACATGTTATCAATATGACATTAGACTGCCACGTCAGATCCAGGAGATCAGCCATCTGGGATGTTTTACTTCGAGAGAAGCGTAGATCACTGAAGTGTCGAAGAGTTGAAGAGTCGAAGAGCCAAAAAGTTGGAGACACGCGGCCTCCATCAGTTGAGACACATGGCACTTTATCATCATGACACATGGCACTCATTTCAACCATATTTGGGTCCTTCATTTGTACTATTTCAAGTGACATGTGTCACCCTTATTTCTATGACATGTCAATGATATGATGTCAGGCCGCCACGTCACTCTGAGATTTTAGCACTACAGAAAATTTCAACTCAAAGTGATCACGGTTCTTTGAACCCCTGAATTGCATAAGTGTCGAACTCTCGCTCACAACAGGTAGACCGAGCCTTTTGTATGCACAAGAAATGCCCATGGAAAAACGCAACAATTCAGAGAAGACATTTTTGGGCCTGGATTGTCAAATGGACAAGGTAATGTTTCAACGGTAAAGATCCAACAGGCTTATCAGATCAACGGCTCTCGTCCATTCGGGGGTCCAGAATCGCGCAGGGTTTAACACAAAGCATTAGGAAAGTCACTCCACCACTTCAGCGTTCGAGCATCCGAACTTGCCATTGTTTTGATCGCCTAAGTGTCGAACTCCCGAAGTATTTAATGTTAAACACATCTTAAGCCTGAGTTAATTAGTGATAAGCACTAGCTAATAACTTCGTGAGATCCTCACTTTGGAATATTTTCATGCTTTACATCCAGAAACTCACGAACGTCGAACTACCGAAATGTCGAAGTAATGAGAGACTGCCATGTCACTCTGGGCCCGTACTATTCCAGGAGAACTTCATGCTTCACAATACAAAACTCTCGAAGCCTGAATTGATGAAGCACATGGAAACCATCAGTCGAGACATGTGGCACACTCATCAGTTGAGATACGTGGCACACTCATCAGTCATGACGCATGGCACTCATTCCAAGTCATTTGGTTGCATCAATCGTCCATTTCCACGTGACACGTGTCACCCTTCTTTCCATGACACATCAGCGATATGACATCTAGTTGCCACGTCAAATTTGGGAGATCGTCCTTTGGGGGGATTTCCAAGAACAACATTTAGAAGCTCCCGAACTCCAAAGTGTCGAAGTGACCAGAGACTGCAACGTCACTTCTACAGAAATTCACTTCGGGAGATATTCATGCTCTGCATTCAAAAGATATCGATCTCTAAGAAAATTTTGTCATCGCTAAGTATGGCTAGGGAGGTTCTAATATTGAATACGGATAGAAGCTTTAGCATGGGTGCTAAAATAGAAGGGTTACACAAATCGCATATTGCAACATGATTGACAGTCACACTTCAATGTGGGGACGAAAAATGGTTGAACGTTAATTTTCGAGAGACATCCCGCAATTGAAACCATGGTATATCTTATGAGGTATGTGGCATCTTATGGTGGATTGAGGGGTTAGGAGCGGTGTGGACCCAAACCACCCTCAACAACTTCCGCAATCACATGCTTATATGAAGTCAATTCACCACTTCACTCTGAGATATTTTCACACTACACATCTAGTTCTCTCCAGTGGCCTCCAACAGCGCACGTGCACACCATGATAAATGCAGAACTCAACCCTGTCACTTCGAATCAGTTTCTGCCACAATTAAATTTCATCCAGCGCATGCATCAGTTCAGTCTAAAAGACAGTATTAGTTTTTAGTTAATCAATTTCAGAACCGTTTTAAATTAAATTAATAAGTGGTCTTCTATGTGTGATAAGAACCACTCATTTTTATTAAGTCAAGTGTGAAGTATACATTGTTGTACTCTAGCAGTGTTTTAGTCAAGTTAATTAGTCATTCTACAATTTCTAATGTAGAGTTAAGTCTCAATCCCAGATGGAAGAGAGCCTCTGCAACTCTGATAAATATGCAGTTTATGTATGTTGAAAGGGTCGATGGTTTTTGCAAAGACCCTCATTTTTGGAATTGTAAAGAACTATTTCGGAGCTACCTTAATTGAGAAGTCATATTTAGGACCTAAGACAAGTTTTTGTTTTCATCAAAAGCGTGTGTGATTGGATCATAAGGAGGAATTACTTCCAACTATATCTCATGAATGGATGTTGTAATGAATAAGAGTTTTTGGATCTGTTGATAAGTTATCTGATTCAATATTTTTATAATATTTGCCTCTAATGATGTAAAAAAACCGTTGTGTTAATGTGTGATTGGTGATCAGAGCTAAGGAAACCATTTTTCTTGCCATCATTATTATTGCATGTATGTTCTCTCTTGATAAATTGTATCTCAATCAGTAATTGAAATGCCATCAAGTTGATGTATTAGTACTAGGCTTGTCATAGGTGTAAGAATCATTGTTTTCATGCTTCAGCACAAGGGTTATCCCAGGCTCAGCCTTCTTCAAGTTAAGAAATTTCCCCTTTGTTACCCAGTTGTTTTATACCAACATTTATCTTCGATCCCACCTATAAGAGAAAGTACAAAAAAGAGAATGTTCAAACTGAAGGAGGAGCTTTCACAAGAAGACATCTTGTCAATCATTATGTACATCCCATCGATTAATTCGTCAGATCGCAATATATGGAGAACCATTCCACCATTAAACGTTGCAAACTCTAATTGGGCCTCGGTGGCAGGTTTGGTTCCTACTGTTGAGTTAAAGGGATTTAAGACCCCTCAACAAAATTGGCGCTAGAAGGAGGGTCTGAAGAATGAATGGTTGACAATATTTTTGATATAATATTTCGCATAGTTTATAGATTCAAAACAGCCCACATGCATGGCTAGTCATTCTCAAAGCATCCCACACACACTGAGTACTCCTTAAACAAGTAACTCACCCCAGCAAGAGGAAGAACACTTATTCCTTGAAATACCTTATGCTCTTCCCCATGAGGAGTTGAACCAGTTCAGAAGAATCAAAAGAGCTTACGCCCGACAAAACGGAGAACTTCCCTTAGCTCTGTTACTTCCTCGTAGAAAACAAGTAACAAGACTAGTGGTCGACACCCCCAACCAGGTTTTTGTTCACACAGTAGTAGACTTGATAGATTTCACCCTCACCGAGATCAAACATCCTCTTAATCTAATCCCCAAAACACCAGCTGGTAATTTCTCCGAGCTCGACAATTTTTCTGACAAGGAAGAGTTTAACTTGGAACGCTTAGTTTTGGAGTCAGACGACATGGAATATAACAATGATCATAATGAATAAAGGGGAAACCCACCTTAGAATAATCAACCTTGGTTGGTCGAAGATTCTCTAGCTATCCCCGGACGAGTACATAACCTTCCCTGACATCCAGAAAAGTTACTCCCTAAGTTTGACCCTGAAACCTAAGGATTGCCTGAAGACCATATCAAAAAATTCATACTAGATATCAAACTGATGAATGTCCAACATGAAGACGTAGTATGCAGGATTTTCCCCTATACTTTTTAGAATTTGGCCTCCATGTGGTATTTTAACTTACCTGTAGGGTCCATAACTGGTTGAATGAAGTTTCAAAAGGATTTTCTAGATAAATTTGCAGAAGAAACCACTACAGGATATTTGATGGCCGAGTTGTTCATCGCCACCATGACTTCAAAGGAGAAGGTTAAAGACTTTAATCAACGGTTCACCACTATCCTAAACAAATTTCAACCCGAAGCTAAACCCACTCAGGAGTTCCAAATAGAAGTATATGCTAATGCTCTCCCAACTTCTATTTCCATGTCTGTGAAGAGGGATGCCAAAACAACCTTAGCTGAGAATTTTGAAGAAGCCAAAACAATAGAGTTCCAAATGAAGGGATGTAAATAAGGCCAGGTCTCATTAGTTAAGAAGGAAGTTCAACCTCCTCACAGGAGAGGACTCCTATTGACTAGACCTCCAGGAAAACAAACAAAACAAGGTCCCGAAAAAGGAAGTGGAGACATAGAAGACCTACAATGCATGGTTAAGAAGTTGTCAAACAAAATCATAGACATGAAAAGAAGTGCGGGGGAGGGAAGCCAAGGCCAGAGGCCCTATAAACCCTTTTTAAAAAGAAATCCACTGTTCAAAGTAATTGAACATCCCCCAACCAACTTGAACATCAACCTGGGAAATGTAGCATTTGACTCGTTATGTACCTATCACCAAGAGAAACATTCTAAAAGAGACTTCCCACAATGGGTGCATGCTATGAATTTGATGGCCAACCGGTTTATAGATGAGGTTTCCCTAACCAAAAAATCAAGTGGATCAACTATGAATATTGTTGATCAGGAAGAATTTGATCCACCAGAAGAAACATCCATGTTGATATGGGACCCTAACCTACCAATTCCTTCTGATGATCTATTTGAGGTTCAAGAACCACCCGCAGAGGTCTTGGATGTGCAAACACAAAGCAGGAGTCATATTGTCTCAAATGACCTTACTACAGCCCAAACTTCGGGAGGAAAGTCGACATCTGATCACCGTAAAGCACCTTTTGTCTCCTGAATAAATCCTATAAACATCCATACATGAGAATGTCCCAAGATAGACTACAACATAGTAGAAGATTTGAAAAAGTTGAAGGAAAATATATCAGTCATGGACATCTGTAGAATCCCTCGACAAAAGGATTTTCTGTTACAAGCCTTGAAGTCAGTAGAAAACCCTATAACAAGCATTGATCAAGGAGAAAATACAACTCCCACAAAAATAAGAAATAAACAAATTGTAAATGCTTGCTCTGAGGATAAGAAAGGAAATCCTTTTGTCCCACCATTCCTTTTGACATTTGAAGTCTTCAACAAAAACCTCCATAACGGTCTGGTTGACTCAGGACCATCCTCTAATGTTATGCCATTGTCTATATGCAAGAAATTAAACACAGTCCCTCTAAAAAGTGATAAACATGTGGTACAACTAGACAGAACCCATGTGAAGGTTATGGGAGAGCTCAAAGATGTAATGATCATAATGGTGACACACCCTAAATTTGTTTAGGTGATTGACATCATCGTATTAGATATCCCAAAAGCTTATGGATTGTTACTTAGCCGAGATTGGTCAGAGAAGTTAAATGGATACTTTAGTAAATACTGGGCTCACCTTTGGTTGTCATTAAAGGGACACATGAATATGATCAGGATTGACATGGAAAGATATCTTAAACATATTGTCATCGACCTAGAAACCCTCAACGAACCCTCCTCGTTAGATTTCCCTATATTAGGAAATTATTCTTGCGACTCTGATTTCAAGAATTTCTCCTCCCTCTCATCTGATGTCCCTCTTACTCAAAACTCTGAAATGACTTTTCAAGAAAATTTGCTGACGGTGGTAGAAGAAATCCTCTTCTATCAAGAACCTCTGTTGAAAACCACTGAGGAGATAGGAAGAAAGGAGGAAACCAGTAGGCAAAAAGAAACTGATGGTTTTCACCCATGACTATGGACCTTGTGCTTTGATGGGTCTAATTCATAAGAAGGATCGGGAGCAGGGTGCATCCTCATTGATCCAAAAGGTAAACGAAATTTCATGTCCTGCAAAATAGAATTTGAATGCACAAACAACACCATTGAGTATGAATCCCTAGTACAAGGGATAAAGAAATCCATAGAATTAAACGTTAAAGAATTGAAGGTTTTCAAAGATTCTGAAATCATCATTAGACAAGTAAGGAACACTATACATTGCAACTCTCCCCACCTGAGGAATTACAACCAGGAAGTGCACAGACTAATAGAACATTTTGAAGCCTTCAACATTACAGCGATCCCTAGAACAAAGAACACTCTTGTTGATTCTTTGGCCACTTTTGCCTCAAGGATATCACCTCTAGAAGACCATGAGGCATCCTAGTTCACTATGGATCTATTATACAAACCATCGGTGCCCAACAATATTTCCAATTGGAAGGTCTTTGAAGGAGATGAAAAAATCATAAAAAAATTACCAATCAGGATAATTTTAAAGACTTGGCTTTTGACGATGAATTATTTCCGGAGCAATTAGCAAAAACTGATCCTCATATAGATCAACCGACTGACAAAACAAGGTCTCACATGATACCAAAAGGGGTAGCCAATTTAGAAAATCTTTTTGACTTAAGGGAAAGATTCAAAGGGTCAACGAACACAAAGATGGGGAGTTCTTGTCCCATGTACGAAACTATAAATCTAGGAACCCCTGAAAACCCCAAGAATATAAATCTCGAAAAGACGATATCTAAAGAGGAAAGGAAGGCTTATCTCAAACTTTTCATACAATATCAAGATGTCTTTGCATCGTCCTACCAAGATCTGAAAACTTATGATACTCGTATCATTCAACACACAATATTGTTAATGCCCAGAGTAAAACCCTTCCAACAGAAGCTCCAGAAGTACCACCCATCCCTGGAGCCTCTCATTTGTCAAGAGTTAAAGAAATTACTAGATGCTAAGATTATCTTCCAGCTTAGACACTCTGCATGGGTAGAAAATTTGGTCCCTATGAGGAAAAAATTTTGGGAGATCCACCTATGTGTAGATTTCATAAACCTCAATAGACCTTCAAAAAAGGAAAACTACCCAGTCCCACCAATGGAGAAACTCTTGCAGACCATGTATGTCTCTGAGATTTTATCCCTCCTGGACGGTTTCTCAGGTTACAACCAAGTTCTAGTTTCATAGGAAGACTGTTTTAAAACTACCTTCCGAACCAAGTGGGGAACCTTCGCTTATAAACGCATGCCCTTTGAGTTAATCAATGCAGGGGAAACCTTCCAAAGGGCCATGGATGTAGTGTTTCGGGGATTAATTAAAAAAATTGTAGTAGTTTATTTGGACAACGTGATTGTGTATTCAAAGAACAAGGAAGATCACATCCAACACTTAACCCATATTTTTGAAAGATGTAGGAAATACGGTATATCCTCAAACCCTGAGAAAACTATCTTTGGTGTTGAGGAGGGTAAACTACTAGTTCATATTGTATCTCAAGCAGGAATTCGCATAGACCCAGAGTGAATTAGGGCTATATCTCAGCTTCCATTACCCCACAACAAAAAGGCTATGCAATCCTTCTTTGGGAAAATCAATTTTTTGAGGAAGTTCACCCCCGATTTCGTTGAAACTATCAAACCCTTGCAAAAAATGATCCGCAAAGATGTTAAATTTAAGTGGGATGATGAACAAAAAAGTGCTTTCAGCAATATTAAGGCTACAATATCTCAAGCTCCAGTGTTGTGAAGCCCCAACTTTAGCCAAGATTTTTTCCTCTATACTTTTGCCTCCGACCAACCGTTAGTTGTAGTATTGACTCAGAAGGATGATGACAATAATGAGGCCTCGGTCTCATTTATGATCATTAATATCTAAGGGGGCGAACTAAATTAACCTGCTATAGACAAGTAGGCTTATGCGGTATACAAGGCAGTGAAACACTTCAAATCTTACATCCTAAAGAACCATACCAAAGTCATTGTGCCTCACCCTGCAGTCTGATCTCTATTCACTCAACAGGAGATGGGAGAAAGAAGAGGAAATTGGATGGAAGTAGTCCAAGAATTTGATCTAGATATAAAACCTGCTAAACTGGTTAAGGGACAAGGATTATGAAAACTCGCAGTTGAATCCCAGGACCAAGTAAATGAAGACTCCAGATGGGAGAATGAATTGGAATTATGGTGTGGTGAAGCTTCATACATCTTCCCAGGGCAAGAGTCTTGGTATGAGAAACCTACTTATCTCTTACATCATGGGACTTGCTCAGAAAACCTAAACCTTAGGGAAAGGAGAGCTCTCATGTTAAAATCGGCACAATATGGCCTCATAAATTCGGTGTTCTTTCATGTTAATTATGATGAGGTACTTTTATGATGTCTCGAACGCGAAGATGCAGACAAAGTTTTGAAGGAGCTCCATGATGGTCCTGCAGGTGGACATTTCGCAGGAAACACCACCACTCACAAAATACTGAGAGTTGGCTATTATTGGCCTACTTTGTTTAGGGATTCTCACACATACTCTAGAAACTGTAAAACTTGTCAAATAAGTGCAGGGAGGGAAAAGAGAGCAGTTGTCCCACTCCAACATGTGGTCGTCTCCAGGCCATTTGAGCAATGGGGGTTAGATATCATAGGAGAAATTATATTGAGTTCTTCAAAACAACATAGGTACATACTGATTGTCAAAGACTATTTCACGAAATGGGCAGAGGCCATCCCTATGACTCATGTAAATGAAAAGGTGGTGATCCAATTCATAGAATAGAAGCTGATTACGAGGTTCGGTATGACTTATGTCCTTGTTTTTTATAATGATGCTTCCTTCTCTTCCACCCTATTAACAGATTTTGTTCTAGATAAAGGAATCATAATCAGATACTCTGCAAACTACTATCCCCAAGGGAACAGAGTTGCAGAATCAACCAATAAGAACCTGGTGAGGATATTAAAGAAAACAGTGGCAGACAACCAGAGGAATTGGCACAGTTCGCTTCATAATTCCTTATGGGCTGATAGAGTAACACCCAAGTAAGTTATATGGAATTCCCCATACTTTCTGGTATACGGACAGGAATCCATTCTCCCGAACGAGCTATATCTTCCATCTCTTCAGCTTGCTTGGGATTCTAGAGGATGACCCTCATGAGTTATACAAAAAAGGATTGATACCATCCTCATGCTGGAAGAAGAAAGGGAGAAAGAAAAATCAAATTTCACAACTCATCAATAGATAGTTAAAAGGTGGTTTGATAAGCATAAGGTCAAAGAGAAGAATTTTGAAGTAGGAGACTTAGTCCTGAAATGGGACAGAGAAAATGAACCGAAGGGGAAACATTCAAAGTTTTAGAATCTATGGCTCAGACCTTTTTAGGTAGCCGAGAAAATTGGGGTAGTAACGTATCAGTTTCTAAATATGAGGGGGGAACCTAACGCCCTCACGGTGAACGGCCAAGCCCTAAAACAATATTTATGTTAAAAAAAATAATGTGTGTGTTTTCATGATATTTTTTTTTTAGGTAGGCTTATTGTGGAGTTCATTTTTTTTTTGCTTCTTGTTATAGTACTTATGCGCTTTTGAAGTTTGTATTTAGCAAGACATTGGTCAACCTTAATTCATGTGATATGAGGAACTCTGTTCCTAACTCATTTCTTACATACAACACAAGAAGCATTGGGAGACCTACGATTGTTTTAAAGGAGTTATATATCTAATCCATGTAAATAAACAGCCTCTACAAAGTGATGAAGTGTCTTCCTGGTGGTCTGGTAAAAACCTAAAGAGAAATATGGAAAGTTGGAAAGGAATACATGTACCTCGAGACAGAGCTAGCAAAAAATTCACCTTAACCGTCTCATTTTGCAAATAACAGACGTCCTCCTCTCCCACTCGCTCAGGGAATTCTGCTGAAATAAAATCAATTATATCAAATGATTGCATAGTAGTGGAGGGTATGTAGATAACTTCGTCAAGGCTACGGGAACTCGCTGGTAGTGGAGCAAGGTCTGTTACGTCGGGGTGACTCCGTCGGGGCTATGGACGCTCGCTGGTAGAAGAGAAACACTGTAGCAAGTGAATGATGATAACTAAAGGGTCTGGGGATAGTGAATTATTTACTCGAATCTTGTCAGAAGAGGGCATGGGTCATGGTAAGAGGAAACAAAGGTGGAATAAAGGTTGAAACCCCACAGAGAGGCCCAAATTCAACAACCGGGGACATTTCAGACATAAGGATAGAAGAGGCTCTGATAAAACAAAACTAGTTAGACTCTTAACCAGCTTATGCATCAGCTAAGCCTGGGGAAGTAACAGAGATTCTACTTTCGCCCAGTAAGTCGTCATTTGTTGAGCGCTCAACACACCCTAAAATCCTTATGAAATTTTATCACTTTTTGGGTACCACTTGTTTTCTTTTACCGTCTAAATCGATTTAACTTTGGGGGGTGGCTTATTTTTTTTTCGTTTTCATAACTCTTATTGATCAAATCGGATGCGTTTGAACTTGTTAAAAGAAACCATGTGCCTAAAAGAACTTGAATTTCCAATTAAAAATTGGCAATTAACATTGTGACTAACGCACCTGTGTTAGGTGTCGGTAAAAATGAAAGAAGTTAAAGTGGCCACACAGTTGCACTAATCGTCGATCGTCGATCCTTGATGCATTTTCAGCATCGGTAGGATAGGACGTTGTAGCCAGGGATGTATGTCTAAAGGAAAATCCCCAACGCCGAAATGAAACGCTCCTCGTGCCCCTCCTGCCTCATTTCCCTATACCTTCTTGAAAATCATTCTTCTTTTGGTTGGTTGAGTCAATTTCCCATTACTAAATGACTAAATTTTTCATCATTATATTTCTTTATTGATTCTTTGCGCAAATTGTTTATGTTTTCTTGAAGGATAATTGCATGTCATGATTTCGTTCGAAATACTTTTCATCATGTTTTCCATGGATTGAGTGTGCAGCATGTCCACCAAGTTTTTTGTGTGCGCAGAAGACATCCAGGACCTCCAAGTACTTTATGTGTGAAGTAAGATTCCACAGGAAAGACGCAGCAATTTGGAGCAGTCCATTTCGGGCTTAGATTTTAAGCCAAACAGGTAGGTCAAATCTTCAACGGTGAATAACAGTCAATGCAAATCAACGGCTCTCGTGCATGTGGAGTCTCAAACTCACGCAAGGTTTAATTGCAGAGTTAAACAAACTTTACTTTGTGACTTCGGCACTAAAACATCTGAGCTCGTCTTTGTCTAAAAAATTCTCGAATGTCGAACCGTCACACCACTTCGGAAGATCAACCATCCTAGAGATCTCCACACTTAGCACTAAAAACTCCCGAATGTCAAAACACCAAAGCCACAAGGCATTCATCAGTTAAGACACATGGCACTTATTTTAGACACCTTTGGTTACATCATCCATCCATTTCTAGGTGACATGTGTCACGCTTCTTTCTATGACACGTCAATAATATGACATCAGACTGCCACGTCAGATCTAGGAGATCATCCATCTGGGATGTTTTACTTTGAGACAAGCATAGATCATCGAAGTGTCGAAGAGACGAAGAGACGAAGTGCCAAAGAGTTAGAGACACATGGCGTCCATCGTTTGAGATGCGTGACACTTTCTCATCATGACATGTGGCACTCGTTTCAACCATATTTGGGTCCCTCATCTATACTATTTCAAGTGACACGTGTCACCCTTCTTTCTGTGACACGTCAACGATATGATGTCAGGTCGCCACATCAATTCGGGAGTTTAGAACTCTAGGGAATTTCAATTCAAAGAAATCACATTTCTCCGAACCCCCAAATTACAGAGGTGTCAAAATCCCACTCACAACACGTCAATCGAGCCTTTTGTATGCAGAGGAAACGCCTGTGGACAAAACGCGGCAATTCAAAGCAGTCATTTTCGGGCCTGGATTGTCAAACGAACAAGGTAATGTTTCAACGGTAAATATCTAACGGGACGATCAGATCAATGGATCTCATCCATTCGGGGGTCCATAATCGTGTGGGGTTTAACAGAAGGCATTAGGAAAGTCACTCCATGACTTCGGCGTTCGAGCGTCTGAACTTGTCATTGTTTCAATCATTGAAGTGTCGAACTTCCAAATTATTTAATGTTAAACATGGCTTAATCTTGATTTAATTAGTCATAATCACTAGCTAATCACTTCGCGATATCATCACTTCAGAATATTTTCATTCTTTACATCCATAAACTCCCAATCTACTGAAATGTTGAAGTAACAAGAGACTGCCACATCACTGCAGGCCCGTACTACTCCGAGAGAACTTCATGCTTCACAATCCAAAACTCATGAAGACCGAAGTGCCAAAGCACGTGGAAACCATCAGTCGATACATGTGGCACACTCATCAGTCGAGACATGTGGCACACTCATCAGCCATGACGTGTGGCACTCATTCCAGGTCATTTGGTTGCATCATTCACCCATTTCCACATGATATGTGTCACCCTTATTTCCATGACATGTCAGTGATATGACATTTTGATTCCACGTCAGATTCGGGAGATCATCCTTCGGGAGGATTTCCAAGCACAACATTCAGAAGCTCCCGAACTCCAAAGTGTCAAAGTGACCAGAGATTGCCACGTCACTTCGAGATAAAGTCACTTCGGGAGATATTCATGCTTCGCGTTCAAAATCTCCCGAGCTCTAAGAAATTTGCGTCATCGCTAAGTATGGCTAGAGAGGTTCTAATATGGAAGACGGATAGAAACTTTAGCAGGGGCACTAAAATATCATGGTTACCTAGATCGCAGATTGCAACAAGATCGACGGTCACACTTCATTGCAGGGACGGAAAATGATCGTATGTTAATTTTCCAGAGAGGTCCCACAATTGAAACCATGGTATAACTTATGAGATACGTGGAATCTTGTGGTGGATTGCGGGGGTCAAAGCGGTGTGGACCCAAAACACCCTCAACAACTTTCGCAATCACGTGCTTATATGACGCCAGGTCACCACACCACTCTGGGAGATTTTAACGTGGCACATCTAGTTGTCTCTAGTGGCCTCCAACAGCGCACGTGCACACTATGATCAATGCATAACTCATCCCTGTCACTTCGAATCAGTTTCTGCCACAATTACAGTTCATCCAGTGCATTCATCAATTCAGTCTCAAAGACAGTAGCAGTTTTTAGTTAATAAATTTCAAAACCGTTTTAGATTAAATTAATAAGTGGTCTTCTATGTGTGATAAGAACCACTCATTTTTATTAATTCAAGTGTGAAGTATACATTGTTGTACTCCAGCAGTGTTTTAATCAAGTTAATTAGTCGTTCTACAATTTCTAATGTAGAGTTAAGTCTTAGTCCCAGATGGACGAGAGCCTCTGCAACTCTGATAAGTTTATGTATGTTGAAAGGGTCGATGGCTTTTGGAAAGACCCTCATTTTTGGAATTGTAAAGAACTATTTCGGAGCTACCTTAATTGAGAAGTCATATTTAGGACCTAAGACAAGTTTTTGTTTTCATCAAAAGCGTGTGTGATTGGATCAAAAGGAGGAATTACTTCCGACTGTATCTCATGAATGGATGTTGTAATGAGTAAGAGTTTTTGGATCTGTTGATAAGTTATCTGATTCAATTTTTTTATAATTCTTGCCTCTAATGATGTAAACAAATCGTTGTGTCAATGTGTGATTGGTGATAAGAGCTAAGGAAACTATTTTTCTTGCCATCATTATTATTGCATGTATGTTCTCTTCTAATAAATTGTATCTCAATCAGTAATTGAAATTCCAGCAAGTTGATGTATTAGTACTAGGCTTGTCATAGGTGTAAGAATCATTGTCTGCATTCTTGAGCACAAGGGTTATCCCAGGCTCAGCCTTCTTCAAGTTAAGCAATTTCCCCTTTGTTACCCAGCTGATTTATACCAGCATTTATCTTGTATCAGTCCCACCTATAAGAGAAAATACAAAAAAGAGAATGTTCAAACTGAAGGAGGAGCTTTCACAAGAAGACATCATGGCAATCATTATGTAAATCCCATCGATTAATTGGTCGAATCGCAATACCTGGAGAACCATTCCACCATTAAACGTTGTAGAGTCTAATTGGGCCTCAGTGGCAGGTTTGTTTCCTACTGTTGAGTTAAATGGATTTAATACCCCTCAACAGAATTGGCGCTAGAAGGAGGGCCAGAATTGGGATTTTCTAGATTTGTGTATGGAATGTGTTATTTCCTATGAGAGGAAGTTGTCAGAGGATCTCAAAAGGTGTGATAGATATGCTTCAATGATTAAAATTGCTCCATGCCTGAGATAGGTTCTTGGACTTGTGAGGGGTTTCAAGAGGGTGAGATGCTCGTGACACTTATAGTGATTGGATTGTTGTTTATGCTTGATAGAGGTGATTTGTGATAGGTTCTTGGTTTGATTTTATTTTCGCTTAATATATTTTTTCTAAATTGTGTTTAAGGAGAAGAAAGAATGGTTGAATCCCTGTTAGGTCTCAAAGACTGTGACCAACTAGATGGAGCTTCCAACTTTACTTTGTTAAAGTGTAAATTGTAGATGTCGGGGGAGATGGAACTTTGAAGCATAGTCGAAGGGAAGGCCAAAGTACCCATCGATCTTGTTGATGTGATATTTTGACTATTGTTAACACACATGGATTTCTTAGGATAAAAACTTCAAAGCATGGTTCCCACCTTTATTTCCAATACTCTATTTTGTGGCACTGGCTACTACATTCATTTCATGGCTTTTATTTATTTTTTATTTATGTTGCAAAAACAAAATGAAGAAAGTAGATGTGGAAAGTAAATCCTACTACTAAGAGAAAGTTAAAAGTATGATTGGAATTGAAATGATATATTACGCAAGTCTGGGGAGAGAACAGTCCATCATTGTGAACTCATAAAATATTATGAGATTGGGTAGACTTACAAGATAGTTGTAAACATCTTAGTCCCATCCCCATCTCAAAACCAAGTTAGAAAAGCACATGATAATAATCATATGAAATTGAAAGAGGGAATAGTCCACAACAACCAATAACATATACTCACATTGAACTGAAAAAAGTTATATGCGAAGAAGATAGCTCACAAAATTAATATATGTTAAGTTTTGTATTAAGTCAATCCTAATAACGCCCCAAACTCAGTTACAAGATAACTTGCTTACCAAGTCTGAGCCCCCTCCTTTGGCTCTTGTAACAAATATTCATTTATAATAATTAGGTGTCATTGTTGGCGTTCCAACCTTTCCATGACCTTTCAATTACCTTCTTAGAAATTTCAACTTTCCAACCTAGACTTTGACTCTTCGACTCAATATTACAAATTAAAAATTAAGCTCAATTAGATTTTTTGAATACAATTACAAAGATGAAACATTTTCCACCTAGATCACATAAATAAATAAATAAATAGATTATTAAGAAACCCTTGTTTCTCCATAGAATCTATTACATGTTCATGGAGCACGACTCTATTAATGAACTAAACTGCATGAACAATGGTGTTCTTTCATTAATAATTTCAAAGACTTTGTCTTGGAATTGCACCAATAGGAGATTTGCATTCTAAACTAAACTCAAAAGGGTGTTGGAGCATGGAAATAACTCATCCTTTATTTTTGACTTATTGATATGAGAATTTGAGCATGATATCTCTGCAATTAGATATTTTATCGATTGAAGTGTTTGGCCTATATTTCATCTTTTTTGCACCTAGTGGCAAAGGCACGACATCTCAGTATCTGCAGTACAATGTTGAATATGATGATTCCAAGGATATTTTAGATGAGAACATGGTGGTTGTAAACCATGTGTCTGGATTTTGGGAGGAATTTTCTTTCCCTTCACCATTTTCTATGCATGCATATAACACTTCCATTAAAAGTAATAAAAGGTCTGTTCAAGCATGTAACAGATCTTTTAATAACAACATTGAATGCAAAAAATGACTCTTAACTTGATCAAAACAAAAGGAAAATAAAACATTGATTGTGCATCTCGGAGGATGAAGAGTCACTATATCCAAACAAACTCTGAATATTAAACAACATTTCTTGTTGGGAGAGCTAAAACATGGTGCAAAATAAGCTTAAAAACCATGAAAAGACATTCTCGTTGCTATTTAAAAAAGAGGACAATTGGTAGGTATCACCAATATGTCAAAAACCCATGTGGATGAGGCTCAAACAAAGAAAATGAGTTATATTGAGATTCAAAAGGTGGATTGATGAGAATTTTATGGAGTAGTTAAAATGCCTAAGTAAAGAAGATAAATTTCAAAAATTCCAATGTTATTTTGGGGCAGTTGCTTCAAATTGCTTATAGATTTTGTTTCAAGAGGTGAAATCAAAATTTGTCATAGACCTATTTTAGATAATGAATAAATCCTTCTATAGATGTATAGGAATCATCTTGTCATAGCATTTGGAGCTATAATCAGAGATTTGTTTAAGAAGGGAGAGACCTTGAAGAACTAAGTAGTCTTGGGGCTTGCGACAATGATATCTTCCAATCCATAAACAAAATTGAAATATGTAAAAGATCCATTTTAGATAGAGAAAAATCCTTCAACATGATGTATGGTGAAGCTCCTAAAACATGATACATAGGTCATGGTAGTTGTGCAAATTTTGTAGCATAGTATCACTTTTTTGTCTCATGTTTTCCCACATGCCAGGAGATTGAATTGCATGAGATTTTGAATCTTCCCCATTGTGAAAGATTTAACCTACAACCTGCAATGGACGTAGAAGGTAATATCTTGGTATTCTTAGTGATTTGGAAAATGAAAGGGGGAAAGAGAGGAAGAATGAGCCTTGGAGGTTTTATAGATGAAATCCGGGTGAAATCCTAAAAATTAGGGAATTCACCACCAAAGGAAAACCGCTAAAAGGACTAATTGATGCATCAGATTGAAATATTAAAATAATTATAGGGAATTCTCCACCAAAGGGAAATAAATCTAAGGGACCAATTGATGCACATGATGAAATCCTGAAAAAAAAGGGAAATTTACCCAACAGGGCAATTGATGCGTAGGATGAAATCCCAAAAATTAGAGAAATCACTCCAATGGACCAATTGATGCACTGGGGTAAAAACCTAAAAAATAGGGAATTTTCCACCATAGGAAAAAATTCTATAAGGGACCAAGGGACCAATTGATGCACCAAGATGAAATAATAAAAATAGGGAATTCGCCACCAAATGGAAATCACTCCAAGGGACCAATTGATGCACTTAGGGTGAGATCCTTGATGTAATCTTGGATATTGGGGGAGATTTCTGCCATAATGACAGATTGGATGTTTTCACATGTTAATGGCTCATTTAATCCTATGAAATTGTTATGGAATATGTGATGTGTTGTTGGGTTGTCAATTCTATTGAAGGTTGTCCTACTTGGTCCTTATCTCTTATAATCTTAGGTTATGGTTGTTCCTTCACTATTAGCGTTGCACATTATTTATTGGCTTTAAATACATTACTTGTGATGGTTCATCTGTTGTTGGAGATCTCACTCACTATCATATAACCTAAAAATATGCGTGGAATACTCATGGCACATCAATGCATGGCTTGACTATGTTTTCTCCATAATATTTTAAATCATCTTTGTTCGTATTCCTCGACTCCATAACCCTTTGGATTGCCATTGGTCTTTATCCACCATCTCGTTTACTTCTATGGTTCATATTACACTTCACTTAAGGACACCTCCCTTGCGCTAGCGTAAATCCATCCTAAAGCAAGAGGAGGAGCTATTGTGGTGATAGTGGGTAGCCTTCCTTAGCTCCCCTTGGGTTGCACTCATGTTTCATGGATTTCTCATTTAAGAGCAACTTTGGACAGTAACATGAGGTAAACTCTTGAGGAAAGAGTCTTCGATAGGTCATGTGAAAGAGTGTGTTGGGACTTTTGAATGTCCTTAGGGGGCTATGTGAGGTCGGGCATGAACTCTCCTCACAAAATGGGTGAAAATGTGGTTCACTAATCACTACCTATGGATCCAATTCTCTGACCCTTCACCTTCACTTCCTTCAAACAATGGGGCAATGATTAATCACAATTGTACTCAATGAGATTATAAGAAACAAGGAGGAAAGACAAGGCTCACTATTAGTTGAAAAATAAACAAGAAGCTAAGGGACTTACTCACCAACCCACTCCCTTACTCTAGACCTACAAAATAAAGAAATGGTAAAAAGAGAAGGGGCCATGGATGGCCAAGGAACCCACAAAAGCAATAAAACAAAAAGTAAGGTATTCACAATGGGGTAGTCTTTAGGATATGTATGTATTCAGTTTCTTGGAAATACTTACCATTGATATATTCCAAATACTAATGTTTAGAGTAAGGCCTTAATTCACCAATATTTCAAGAATCCCTATGGGTTATACAATGCTTTCTTGCTGACAAAGACCATATATTATTGTCATATAAATAATTATATTTGGGTTGCATTTTTTTCTCACCATTTCATCAATAAACTGGACAACCTTGTTGATAGTGCCCTACATCAATGTGTTTCACGAACTTTTGGCAGCAAGGAATAATTCATAAATGATAACATATTTTCGATTGAAACAATCGATCTTAAGTTGAACACCATCTCAAGCCAAATAATAAATGCCATGATAAGAACCTATAACATTTATTGGACAACCATATTTAACTATACAAACCATCCTAGAACTTTGATCTTGAGTTCAAAGGTCCATTCAATGTTAATTTGGAATAATAGTTTACCTGTAAACCATCAAACAACACTCTAAATAGAATATCTTGAATCAAGAAAAGAAAATGTATCTCATGTGTATTGTTTTTTTTTTTCCTCAAAAGAATTTCCAACCATACATATAGTTGTCAAAGAAAATATTACGTCATTACTGGCAATATTGTGCTAACACCTACGTATTTTCTTGTATTTTGTGCATGTAGACATATAGAGAAGCTTTTAAACTAGACCCTCTCCAAACATAATACTTGTTGACTTCCAAACCCAAATGTCTAGTTCTAATGTTCCATACCTTATTGACTCTTTTATGTAGACACACCTGAGTTTTGGGTAGTCTCGAGGTATTTTGAGAACACTAGGTTATCCCTACAGTTGGAGTTTACTATGTTGCTTCATCCTAATCATCCAAAAATACAAGTTTGCATTGATTATAGGTATTGGGTGATTATCATCATCAGAAGGTTCTCGGTTAATCCACTGAGTGGTTTCACCGTTACCTAAGATACATGCTGCAAATGAGCCTGTTAATTGTTAGCAGAGGTCTAATGGCATACCATTACATGTATTATAAGTATTGTCCACAATCATTCCATTATAGGAGACCACATTTCACTCATATGCACACATATGTAGACAATGGAAATGTTTTAAAGGGTTCCAATCCCTGAATCATCAATATGTTTTAATAGGTCCACTACTAACCATAAATGTGTTGGAAATTTTCCAGTCATTAAAGCAAGGCAACTATTATAGATGTAGTTTCCTAATCTAGAATACAAGGTTCCCTTCAAATGTAAGTATCAATACCACACAATATTGGAGTGCATATTCAGTATTTAAAATGTAAAATAAGTGCATGACATATTTATCAATCTCTCATTCATTGGAGGGCTCTCATCCTCTTCAATTCATATTCCCCAAAAACTCTTAGTTGCTAGCCTTGAAACTCATGACACCTATAATGGAAGAAGGGTGTCATGAAACCTAAAACCCAATTATTTATTATTTTTGGAAATTGGGGGAAACAAGTAATAAAACACAAACAACAAGTTGTTTTCACTTAACTAGGCCCAAAAACTAAGCCTAAAGTGATCCAGAACGCAATTTGAGAAAACTTGTAGAAGTTCGTCAAATGAAAGTCCTTTATTTTATGGCTCAAAACAGATCACTAATAAGTTGTTGTATCCATGAGACGAGTCAAAGGTAAAAATGAACTATGGGAACGAATATGGCATGAAAAATATGAAACAAACAAAGCAAAAGATGAACTTATTAGGATGGATGGTAACAGTACATGCTCCATGATCTTGAACAATGCCTAGAAAAAAGGAGGCATAGTACAACAACACTATTTATGGAAATTGTTCTCAGTTCATTTGGCCTTATTCTAGGAGGATCCCTAGTAGTAGATGCATGAGCTAACACTTGATCAATCCCCATAGGAAGCTAAGGTTTCTTTCACTCAATATAAATGGACGTGTATCTACCATTATTGGATGCAAGGAGAGAACATGGAAAGTACTAAACAGATGAAATATATCAATAAATTATCACATAGAAAACCTTGCATTAATAAATAATCACATAACAATTCATAAACATTAAAAATAACCAAAATTGATGGTTATATAAACTATGTTGAAAGGAGAAATCACACCTGATCTGATGAAATGGTCGGAACAATTGGAATGGTTTCCCCCACGTGTTTCTCTTCAGCTGTATGACCCTTTGTTTGTCTTGAGTTTCCCTCACTCGATGAAGAAATATCTTAAACTACCTGCCAAAATCATTCAACTTTCATAAATATCTACAAAATCAATACAAGTCATATTTGTAGCGCGTTATTTACTCTAAGATGCAGTTTTATGTGTCAAAACATACATGAATGAGCTCCTCTTGGTTTCAAGAATAATTTATTGGAGTCACACATCTAATAGTTGATCAAACTATCTCCCTTGATTTGAAGTAGCAACAACGAAGTCAACATTGAATTTGGTGTTGCTCCATTGGATCGAGGGAGGTTTTCTCAAGATTAAACAGCTCCAATAAATTATTCTCTACTGAACAGGGCCAACCATGTGAAGGCGGAAGATATTATNCACACCTCACATCACTCTCAATTCCCCAATACTCAGCATATAAATCTATTGAAATATTTACAGCAAAAACAAACATATATAAATACCAATCAATTGTTTACAATGAAATAAAATGTTTCCTTGATCCATTTGGAGTGAGATCAATTCTCCTAAGAGAAAAGTAACAACTATTCCATAACATCATACACTACACTAAATCACTTTATATATAAAACTAGAGAATGGAAATTGATGTGAAAAGAGGTTTTATTCTATTACATCATATGACTTGGTTGGAGTATTAAAATGCACATGTAAACATCATAGAACTCGTCCCACTTTGATATATAAGTGAAAACATGTTATTTTTCCAATATTTAATCATAAACTCACTCAAAATACTAAAATGAATGCTTTTGAAAATAATAGGTCTAAACTCATATGTAATCATGAAAATGGTCTTAATGTAAGGCGGGGGGGGAAGCAGAATATGGTGAAAAGTGCAGTAAAAGGTTGGTAAAATAATGGCATTTTGGCAACCCAACAAGTACAAAAAAGTATTTCATAGAAAATAAATTTTATAAATAGTTATCAAAATATTGTACATCATCATTTAGTTTTAGCCGACCTCTTCTTCTTAGTTCTAGCTATACTAGCTATATTCTCTGTGAGAAGTTTCCATGAAATTTTACACATTCCCAGAATAAAGTTAGTAGCATCAAGATCCTTCATGTCAAATTTGGAGGATATTTGTGATTTCACCTCCTTGATAGAATCCGTGTTTTTTCCTACAAGCAACATGTCATCGGCATACAAAACTACATAAATGAAGTGATTACCAACCTGCTTGGAATATACATAGTGATCATCCATGCTTCTCACAAATTCCAGTCCATGGATGTAAGTGTCAAACTTTTGGTACCACATCTCAGGTGATTGCTTCATCCCATATAGTGACTTCTTTAGTTTACATACCATATCTTTCTTTCCCTTCACTGCAAAACCTTATGGTTGTTTCATGTAGATTTATTCTTCAAGATCACCATGTAGGAACGTTGTCTTCATATCTATTTCTTCTACTTCAAGATCAAAAGAAATGGCAATAGACAACAGGAATCTAATAGAAGTTAATTTAGCAATGGGAGAAAATATTTCACCAACATCAATTCCCTATGAGGATTCATATGAAATGAAGCACCTAATTCTATCAACCATACACCTTGATCTGCAAGAGTACCTATATATATCAGGTAAACATCACTTCCTTCTTCTGTGGAGGTTTTTGCCTCTATGGAAGAGGCATCATAAGATCCCTTTTCTTTATCAACATTCTTCAATCTGCAGTATTTCCTATAATTCCTATCTTTACCACATATCCATCATTTCCTCAAATATTTTCCTGGA
>SNQJ01S0035893.1:11041-26308 GCA_010110895.2 Picea sitchensis | reverse complement strand
ACGTCACCCTGGGTGACATCAGCGTGCCACCTCACCCCGAACTGGTAGCCTTCCAAGCTCTTTGATCCCATGGTTAAGGTGTGTCCACGTAACCCCTGGATCTATAGCCTCTGTTATTTCGTAACATTGACGTTCGAGGAATCTGTTGTGTTACTTTCTCCTTTCTCCCAGAGAGGTCAAATTCGAGCTGACCATAGTCTCAATCTAAAGGTCAGGGGAGGTCCTTAAGGGTCCCCAGATCTACATTCTCTGTCACTTCACAACTCCAGCCTTTGGAGGTTTTGGCGTGATGGTTGGTCCATTCTCTCGAAGCAGAACTTCATCGAAGTACCGTACGTGGACCCATCTATTGGTTGATCAGATAGTTAAGAGGGGTTCTTAACGAACTCCCCAGATCCATGGCTCTCATCACTTTGTAACTTCAGCGTTCATGGATTTTTGTGCTATAACATATATTTTATCTCGAAGTAGGACTTCGCCGAATTTACCTTGACGTAGATCTGACGACCAAGGGGACTCTCGAATACCCTCGGATTTGTGGCCTGTGTAACCTCGTGATTGATGAATGGATCAAGGTTTAATGATGGGGCAATTCTATCTTCCATGGTTAGGGAGACTTCCAAGCATCGGTCAACCTCGTGGGTAACTGTAAAAATCAGTTGTCTTCGGCTGGTTTACAAGTGGTAAGGTCGAAACACTCCAGAGCTCTAAACTCCTGGGGTTTCAAATCTAGAAAGGCTTAGCTCCTTTCGGGCCTAGCGTGAGGTTCCCAGACCTAAATAACATGGGTCCTTCAAAAAATCTCATCGGAAACGCGTCAATCTCTTAGTTGTGAATTGGTTAAGGACACACGAATGAGCCCTTGGTCACATGAGGGAAATTTTTGAAGGAGGTTCCCTCCTTCCATTGGATTCCCACGAATNATAACATGGGTCCTTCAAAAAATCTCATCGGAAACGCGTCAATCTCTTAGTTGTGAATTGGTTAAGGACACACGAATGAGCCCTTGGTCACATGAGGGAAATTTTTGAAGGAGGTTCCCTCCTTCCATTGGATTCCCACGAATGTAGATTCTAGAGATCGGCAGGACTTAAGCATCTGAGTAAATCCTTCCCCGACACTCTTGCAGAATTACATCCCATAGCTCTCTAGCTACTAAGCTGAGTGAAACAAAAGACCATTCAAAAGAATAGGTTCACAGAGAGACAATACATATTTCTACCTAAATCATTCAATACAGAACTCAGTCATAGACATATAAATATATTCAATCGTCATTATAGAGTATGAAAATACTTATCAGAAAACCAGAATTTGTGAAGCGGCTGCTAAAATGGGTGCATGTTTCCACCCAACCATAGACACAACCACTCCAGAATGGATTTACCACTAGCCACCCCTGAGATAGACCATGATTCTCTGAGAGAGACTCTTTCTTCTTTCTCAGCGACAGTCAGGGATGAAGGTTACTCTCCTCCTCCCACGAGATCTTGGCAACCGATTTTATATGTACCAAGAAAGGAGGTTTGCACGAGTACTTCCACAGTCACTCATCAGCCTCGTTTATTAGCTTGAAATGAAAAACCTTCCAGTAGCTTCTTTCACCCAAAATGAGCTTATTTCTCAATTCTTCTTCTTCGAACCAGAGAGTTGCAAGCGCTCTTTTCTCTTCTCGAGATTTGTCTTTCGACTCTGCTTCCTCGCGTTGATTTTCCTCTGCCCACGAATTGCCACTTTTATTGCCTTCCTCATAAAGGTTGCATGGCTCTGAATCCCCAGCTCATGGTCAGGTCTGGAAGTCTTGCATATGGGTACTCTTCCCCATCTCCTCATTAAATCTTGAGCAGGATTCTTTCGGCTACCAGTCTAACTGGTAATTCATTTTCTAGGTCAGAGGATTGTTCTGGGTCTGAGCCATTAAATCGAGTAAGGTACTGTTTTGGTGGGGGGTCATCTCAACCATTTTGGGTTCCTCTCACCATCTCTCTCATAGCAACATGGTTTATCTTGGAAAACCCCCCTTTCAGCAATTATGCAACACTTATCCATTTTCTATTAATAACAGAAAATACATACATTGACCTTTTATAACAAAAAGGTTCATCAAATCCAACATTCACAGATATCTAGTCTGTCATAGTCTCTTGGCTAGTTATAGTTATATTTACAACCTGGGGGAAACAGGAGTATTACAATCCCCTCACCCTTAAAGGAACATTTTCATCAATGTTATATATGTTGATGTGCTTTGTATGTACAGAAGTAAACAAAAATGGGTATGCATGTTTCATGGCATCCTCCATTTCCCAAGTAGCCTCATCTGGGCCAAAGTGTTTCCATTGCACCTTAACTTGTGCAATGGTTATGTTCCTGAGTGGGGTTTCCTTCCTGTCTATTATGCATTGAGGTTATGGTAGAAATTCTCCGTTTGGTTCCACCTCAATCACAGACCAGTCAATTATATGATTAGAATCATGTACATATTTATTCAATAATGAAACATGGAAAACATTATGTGCCTTCACTGTGGGAGGAAGAGATAATCTATAGGATATTGATCCCACTCTATCAAAAATTTCAAAGGGTCCATAATACTAAGGTGCTAGCTTGGCACAAGCTCCCATTTTCAAGGAGCTCTTCCTGGGTCTAACTCGGAGATACACATGATCCCTTGTTTTGAACTCTCTAGGAGTCCTCTTTCTATCTGCATATATTTTTTGTCTATCCTAAGCTATTTTTAAATTCTTCTTTATCTGAATTACTTGTTGTTCCATTTATTTTATCATTTATGGCCTGATTTTGATTCTATCTACTGGGTTATCCCAATTGATTGGAATCTTGCATTGTCTACCACAGAAGGCCTCAAAAGGGCTCATCTTCAATGACTCTTGATAGCCATTGTTATAGGCAAACTCTACCAGTGGTAGGTAGTATTCCCACTTCTTAGGCTGATGCATTACATGCATCTTTAACATGTCCTCTAACACTTGGTTCACCATCTGTGTATGTCCATCAGATTGAGGGTGATAGGCTGTACTAAATCGCAATTTAGTTTCAAAACTAGCAAACATGGACTTCCAAAAGATTGAAGTAAATTTCGTATCTCTGTCAAATATGATCTCCTTAGGCATGCCATGCAGCCTAAATATTTATTTCATGAAAATACTAGCAATATCTATTTCCTTGCAAGTTGACTTGATGAGAATGAAGTGAGCAGCCTTGCTCAATTTGTCCACCACTACCATGATGGTGTCATTCTGTTTGGCCAATTTTGGTAATCATGTGATGAAATCCATGGAGTTGGTTTCCCATTTACATTCTGGGATTGGTAGGTGTTGCAATAGCCCTGTTGGATGTCAGTGTTCTTCCTTAACCTACTGACATTCTAGACATTTAGCCAAGTAATCAACTATGTCATTTGTCAGTCTGGGTCAATAAAACAGTTTCCTAGTGGTTGTGATCATCTTCTGATAACCAGAATGACTAGTGTATGGTCTTTTGTGTAGTTCATCCATCATGAACCTCTTCAATTAGTCACAATTAGGAATATACAACCTACCTTTGTAAGTTAGCAGGCCATCATTCAGCAATTGATAATCTTCCTACTTCAGCCCTGTGGGCTCTTGTTCTAACTACGATTTTATAGTTTCAAAAATTGTATATGTTTCTTGTGCACTTTTGAATCTCTCCCTGACATTTGTTTCACAGGTGCTTACAGTTGCCAAGTAAATCACTTTCATACTTCTTCTAAGGGCATCATGTAACAACCCTGGTTAAATAGATGCATAGGGATTATTAATTATAATTAATTTGATAATCTGACTGTCCTAATATGTTTAGTTAAACAATAATTATTTCTTAATAATATTAATTAATTAATTAATTACTAATTACTTGTTCATATCTGTCAATGATTAATTAATTAATTAATTGACTCATTAATTATTTGAGTAATGAATTAAAGGGGTTAATAATTTTAATGTATTTTATTAAATACTTTACGTATGCAAGGTGGGGGGTGAAGCATTAAATTAAGGATAAGGTAATAAAGAAGGAGATAAGTGTTGAAGGAAAATCTCCTTGCGGACAGGTAGATCTCCTCTTGAGAGCTAGACTCTTAACTCTTAAGACAGAAGATGCTTAACGTGGACAATGACTTCCTTTCAGATCTATACAAACTAATGTGCGAGGAGGAAGGAGAAAAGAAGTACCTTTTATCGGCGTTTGTCCCTGCACGCTCCGAGTCGAGCTCCAATCTTTCGCTCCTCGATGAGCCCTGTAGAGAAACAATAGTACGACCACTTCCTACTCTATTGATATTAGCTTGAAATAGATCTATCTATCAGAGACAAGTTTATGTGAGATCAAACACAAACTAGAAAGAAACAGGCCAAGCGTGTCATATTGATGAGAACAATGACAGAAGTTAACTTACAGCCGTAGATGTAGATGGGTAGCTTATTCAAGTCCCCCTTTGTCCAACCCTTTCGAAAAAGATCCATGACCCGGATAGCGGCGGCTTCACTTGATTACTCTCCCTCGATTCCTTTGTGTGTTTTCTTATGGGAATCCGCCGGTTTCATGCTTACAATTCTTCCCCATTTCCACCATGATAGAACTTTGCTTATATAGGTTTAGAGGCTTAACCTCTTGAGGTATCTTTAGGGTAAGTTGAGGATTTCCCCCCTTGAACCGGAATCTTCTCTAAGATCATGGCCCGAACCCGATTCAGGGTAAGCTGCCTTCTGGGGTGAGAGATCTCCATAATCCTCAGCGAGGATCAGCTAAGCAGGAGAATAGGCTCCTCAAAAGGCCATGAGAGCACTATAAGCTCCCTGGTAGGATTTAAGGAGGCATAACACTCTAAATACCATGGCGCTCCTTTAGAGAGGCGGGTTGAATTATAGCAGCTCCCTAGAACCTTATAGGGGGCGCCGGTACGCTCTAAGGGTGATGTGGGGAAGCTCTCTTCAAACATTGGTTGAAAGCTTCTTTCAGGTGGAAATAGATGGGTGGGGTTAAAACCATCCTCTTCCTCCAAATCTCGGGTGTTTGAGGTATTCTAAAGTGTCTCATAGTACCGTCATCATGGCCCGGAGTATGCTTTGCTTGACATTCGACGCGTGAACAACATGGTTGGCGACAACATGAGGCACCATCCAAAGCGGTAATGTTGATGGCCATAACCGGTGCCCCCAAAGTATGAAGTTAGAGATGCAAACTGATAACTGAAACTCTTTTTAGACTTTCAAGAAAGGGTATAAACGCAGAGAACCTAACAGAAGCTGCACACAAACACCCAACAAAGCAATGTGCTGACCAGGTTTCAAAACCAAAGGCGGGCATACCTATGCTTGGGTGATCAAGACTGCAAGATATGAAACGCCATAAATACATTGTGAATCCATAATTGTATTGATAAAAAGGGTATAGCCATAGAGGATCTGATTATTGGATCTATACATGAAAATGAAATGATAGTAGCCCACGAAGGAATACCGCAGTGGATGTATGGGATGACAAGACATAGCCACAATCCAATACAAAGTGGATCTATGTAGCGGTGTATGCTAATTTCAAAACTCGTTACGGCACCGGGGCAGCTCCGCCTCCGGTGATCGCTCGCTTCAGATTATTTCTTACGCAGATCCGTCTTGATGCGAATCGCCATGTGAATAGATGTCTGACGTCGAACATGCGGCTGCCATGATTACCGGTCAATGATGTAAGCTGTTAACAAGCGTGAGGGAGACCACCATTAATCTCAATGATTCAAATTGCCGAGGTACATTCCAGCGAATGTGAATGGATGGGCTGAAGTCGAACATCCATGGAATCATTCGATCGAGGGAGGTCAATGATGTAAACCCAACGCTGTCGAGGCGTGGGGAGGCGCACCATTGAGGCATCACCCGGGTCAAAGTACTAGTGGTTTCTAAGTCCTGGTTCCACGGACCGTGTTTGGTGACTGAGAATAGGCGTCGAAGAATCGCCTTAATGTATCCCCATCGCGACGCGAAGCGGTTTATGAATGTATGTAATTGGTAGATCAAATGAACATGGTACACGAATTGTATTGAGACAAGATATTTGTGATGGAAGTACGACTCTGAAGCGGACCTTCCCATGAGCAAGGCGGTGGCTGTAATGACATGGACAAAAGCGGATGATCACGATTGGATCTTTGTGACTTACATCAGTGAATCCACTATGACTTGTGGTGACGGAGAATTAGAGAACAAACTCAAAGGATGGAAACCGGTGCAAGGTTCGGTTAATGCATTGAAAAAAAACAAAATTAATAGGTGTTGAGGCATTCAAAGAATTACTGGTAATGTTCTCAAAGGGAATTTGTTTATTCTTTCTTTCAAATTTTCCCCATCCAAATAGACAAGTACCTATTTTGTTGAGGCTCGAGGGAGGGTAACACGTGCTCGATATAACTCACGTTCGGTGAGTTCCTCTTCCTTTATTTAGCAAACTAGAATAAGTAAGGGTTGGTCCGTCTGGACTGTCGATGTTTGTTTAAGCGGAGTCCACAGACGAGAAAGCTTCGAGGTTTTCATGAAGTTATAGAATGCGGAAAACGCAAAGAAATATAGGTTCCTTTTTAGATACCGGTTAGTCTTATGAGTCAGAAAAAGAGATAACTACCACTCGAAAGAGCGCCCTTTTGAACCTTTTAACAAGAGTGAAAGGAAGAAATCGCACCGGCGATATTTTTCATATTTAGAAGTCACGAAGAGTTTAAAGATGACTCGAGGGGAGTTCCTTTTGTGTGTCCATGCGAGGTTCGAAAAAAGAGATAAAAGTTTACCATGTTGCGTTCTCATATTGTCGAGCTCTAGAGTGAACTAAGACTATGCTCATGGATGTAACAAGGTAAACAAACGATCGGAACTGATTGGAAACCTGTGGTGTTAAAACTGCAATCGAGGTTTGAGTGAAACCATTATATTGTCGGAAAGAAACCCATAAATATACCTTATAAAAATGGAAATTTATAAATGATAGCGCAAGAAAATCTTCATTTTATTTCATTTTTTTCATAAGGATTTATAGCAGTGGATATTCTCACTTTGAAGGTGGATCTTGTTTGAAAGCGTCACAGAACTATGGTTGACCGTTTCTCTTGTCGTTTGGACCAGTTAGATCTTCATCTCCCCTTCTTTTTTCTCAATTACATGGTTCAATATTCGTTTACACAACAATATTTAAATTTACAAACGAAGCCCTAGGTCGTTCCAAAAAAAAATCAAATCGGCCTCTATTGAAAACGATGGGAAAAAGACATTCTTTTGCAAAAACGTTTTTAGAAGGTGATAACAAAGATATAGCGCCTTGACCGCACTTGGGTGGATGGGTCGTTTTTGTCAAGAATCCATAAAAAACTCAACAATATGCCCACGCAGCCATCATGAAAATTATTTTCATTTAAAATTGTTTATTGTTGCATGATGATTATTGAGTGATAAAGAGGTAAGTGGTCCTTTTTGAGCAATGTGGGCATTAGATTTCAAGTTTTAAATTGCTTAAGAAAGAAATTGTTGAAAAAATTGAATAATGAAATTTTATTTTTTTTCTTTATGTTTGGGGTGACCATCGAGTGGAAAGAACGAGAGAATAAGCTCGATGATTTGGCTGCTTTACGGAGTCCTGCGCTTGCTTGAGGCAGCACGTTGAGGAAACTTGTGGCCTCTTGAAATTCTTCAAATTACCAAAAGATGAAGAAGAAGGAGATTCTACTCCTTGAGCACATAATCAGCTTGTGTGATGTCGCAGAGCAAGGGTTTCGGATCGGAACACAGATTCTAACCATCGAGTTTGAAGATGTATATTTCTTGACCGACCTCTGTGGGGTTTTGGACGGAGTTGCGGGGCGAACAGGAAGTAATGTGGAGCTTGCGATCGTTGTTGTCCTGAGGAGAAGCGAAGGTGGGCGGGGATCTTGGAATCTGGGGATATCGAGTGGTTGCGGAATGTGGCGTGGGAATGGGCGTGGGTTGTTCTTGAAATTACCATTTAAACTTTGGAGGCCTTGGGGACTGAGGCTGGGTTTACGCGCTGATTGTAGAGATAGAGAGCGTGCTGATTCGAATCTGACGCTCTTTCTTGGTCTCATTTTTTCTTGGAGCGCATCCCTCATATGCAGCCTTAGATCGCGCTGGTAGTATGACTAGTGGATGAGCCTCATATGGAGAGGTGGACTATTCTGTCTCCAACGCTAGTATTGGAGTCGGAGTTCCATTTCACTGTTGATTTCTTTGCCTGGCTGAGATAGAAGTATCTTTGGATAGAGGAATTCCCTTATGGTGATGTAGATTTCCGTGGGAGCATGGGTTTGATTTTACCCGCGGGGGAAGGTTGGGATGCGTCAGGTGAGAGACAAAGCAACACCTTGTCTAGTTTTGTTTTTAAGTTTTAATGTATATATTTTTTGGAAGTGCAGTAGAAGAGTTTTTAATGGATGTATTGTTTTTTCAACATGCAGACAAAGAAGCGATCTTGCTTAGGCTGAATCTGGAAATACGGGGCGTTGTAGAAGGGGTGCTCAGGTTGCGGTGAATCAAGATTGCACCAGTGATTGGTCTCCGGGAGGTTGAAAGAATCCTTCAGGGCCTCACGATGGGTATTCCTCTTCTACGGAGGAGAGAAGTGCCTTCACATCTGCAGAGAGCTGTGGGAAGTGCCATAGATATTAATTATCTGAGGCAGCGTAGATGCGCGCTAGTGATATGTTACTCTGACCTAATCTGTGGTCACGGGGAGATTAAGTCTCTCGAGGTGATTAGCCAGATTTTGCGGCTTATTGTCGAGCGATGTTGTATGGGTGTAAAGACCCAACATTTTTCTCTTCAAATACTTTTGATGTAATCAAACATTTCGATCATGCTATGTATATATACTCTGAGTTCGAAGTTTTTACGGTGCCAAATATTTGTACATGGTGATGCCTTTTATGTGATGTGTTTTTGAATTTTAATGTGATGTGCAATTTGTTTTCCTTTATGAAATCTTATCTATGGGTGAGATACCAATCCATGATGTAATTATCTAACGAATCCGAAACATTATTGAGTTCTCTTAAGATATATTCGATATAATCAAATATTAAGTTGAGGCGACAAACTTGTAGGTGGAGGCGATGCTTGAGGGATAGGATCACGAATAGTAGATCACCGGTTGAGTTGATAGATACATGAAGTTGGGAGTCTAGGTTAACAATGATATAAGAGAGATACTAAGGAGCTTGGGTCAAAAGTCTATGATAGCATGATATTACGCCATGTTGTTGGTTGTTGGTTCTAAGCAAATACCTCCTGAACTCACCACCCTCGTCAAATTGGTAAATGACCCATTTGTCCGAGCAAGGTTCGAGGTGTGTCGACTAGCGCCATCCACAAATCTGAAAAAGATAGGAAAGGAAGGCGTCATCTGCGCATGAAACACAAGGCATAGTTATGAGGGGAAAAGGTAAAAGATTAGAGGCACCCAAAAGCAGAGACACACCAGGCAAAATACAATAATGTGCAATGTACACATGCTAGGTGATCTAGGCATGTACTTTTTAAGGTAAAGCCCGGTTCAGGGCTCTCCTAAGGAAATTCCATCATGTCGACTAACTCGTGAAACCTCATGTAGAACCCGTTTCACAATGTAAGGGCCATGCCCCAAAGGTTCTAACTTACCTGTCCCTAATTTATCATCCTTGAGGCACGGTCGTAGATGAGGACTAAGTCTCCTTCTACAAAAGTTCAAGAGTGGATGGATTTGTCATATTGAATATTAATTCATTTCTGATGTGCCTAATTAACAAGAGCAGCATCACGACATGTTTCGTCCAATTTGGATAGATATAAGAAGCGTTCTTCGGCGGAGGTATGGGGTAGGAAGTTCTAATTTAAGTTCGATTGGAATCTCCCTTTTCCGGTTAGTAAAAGCGGCTTGATACCATACACCAAGCTGGAAAGGAGTAAATCCGATTCGCGGTTTAATGCGTCACAGTAAGCCCGGAGAAGCGAGAGAAAAGTTGTAGATGCCGGAGTTTCTTATTTTCCCCTACCATCGCGTTGAATCATGGTTTGAGGGCCTTGTTGAGTAGCCTCAGCAATACATTGGCGAGGATAGTATGGGGATATGAAGGTTTTTCATGGCGAAAACCCAACTGGCATGCAATTCACTCATCATATAGTTCTTAAAGTGTGCACCGTGGTCGGTGACAATGGCGTGTGGTACGCCAAAATGAGTTATGAAGTGGTTAAAAACAAAAAGAGTTGCAGTGCGACCATTGTTCAGAAAGGTAAGCATAGCCTCAACCCATTAAGTAAAGTAGTCAGCGGCGGCGATTATATAATGCGTGCCCATTTGAAGTGGAAACACATTACGCCGTCGATACCCCACTTGGCAAAGGGCCGATGGCGATAATAGGGTCTTGGCGTAGTAGAGATGAGTGTGTGCCTTGTTGTTGGTAAGCAAGGTGAATTTTTGGTACCCCATAAATACAAATCTTTGTCGAGGGCCAAAATAGGCGGCATGTAGAATTTTTTGAGTTGTGGCCATCCCAGAAAGGTGGCCGCCACAAGATCCAAGGTAATGATCGTTAGAGTGGGTTAAGCCTCTGCATGAATAAGACATCGTTGAAGGATAGTTTCAATACCATGGCGATACAAGGAGTTGCCGGTAGGTGATGTTGAATGGTGGCCGAATCACGTTGGCAGCTCTTCTGCGGGAAGTGTTAGGTTAGTGTTGGGTTTGAGTAAGGTAATGCCGTGCAGGATCATATATGTGATGATAGGGAAAGGTTTCGTCGGGGAGAGAATCTCACAAAGTTTCAATGTCTTCATCAGCATGGGGGAGATCCCAGATAAGCTCCGCAAACAAGAGTGACTTTTTGGCTTTGGACTTCATAAATTTGAGATCCGTTGGGAGTATTGCGATCCATTTGAAGTATTTTCCCACTAGCAATTGGTGGGGCGTGGTACATGAGGGTTTGAGTCATAATCACGGTGGTGTGTAGTAATATGTAATGGCCCGAAATCTCTTGTGGCCGATGGCCGGGTACGCGAGCCAGGTTCTCTACATGTGAATATCAGAGTTTGGGTCTGGATAGAATCTTTCTCAGGTAATAGATCACAAGTTCCTCACCGTTGGAGTCCTCCTTAGACTGCCCAACACCATTGCAATAGTGGAAGTGGAGGTGACTAAGTAAAGGATGTAGTCCTTTGTATACTCTAGAGGATGCAACAAAGGTTCGTGGGTCAGGGCATGCTTGAGAACATCAAATGACCATTGAGCAATGTCATCCGAGATGAAAGGGGTGTTTTTCTGCATGAATCCTTTAGTTATCTCATCATAGTTATCTCAGATGAAAGGGGTGTTTTTGATGCAGTGTAGGATGCAATAGCTTTAGGGCTTGTTGAAAGTGAACACGATAAGCTTATCCTTAAAGGAGTGTTGACACCTTTTGATCAAGTCAAAGGTTTTGAACGCAGTGTTCAAAGGTCTCACCCAGCAAAGGATAATGGGCACAATTTTTTCTATGAATTCCATCTCAAAATATTATGTATCATTGTATGCACTGGAAATAGCTCGACCTTCAACAAAGTTTCTTGATGCGATGGGTACTAATTGAATCCTCCATTTGAGAAGGCTTAGAAGGCTGTCCATATCAGAATCAATGAAGTTGAGGAACCTTCAAAGGATCAAACAAACCATTTAAAAAAGCGAAAGGCGACATGTACATGATCCAACGCGGAGGAAAGCTACATCCGGAAATTGTTGAGCCAAGTCACATGGAAAGATGCCACCGCGAGCCTTTCGCTTTCCTTTTCTGGCGTCACAGATATTGAAACACACCTTGACCCGGCCTTTTATGCACTATACAATAACACCGCGGGTGCTTTACAAATCACAACACACAAGTCAAATCTAGCGCACAAGTGCCAAAATACCAATGGTCTAACTGCACTATGCATCCAAAGCACTCATCATAAGCAACAAGGGAGCCTACCAGGGAGCCAAATTTAGATATATATATATGTAGGTATGATAAAATATTGGGCCTTTTGACCCAATCCCTAAATCGCCCACCAAAAAAAAGGGTATATGATCGAACATTTAAAGCCAATAATCGTTTATATTTCAAAGATAAAATTCATCTTATATTTCAAAAGAGAAAACCCATCTGCACACATTATGAAATTGAGCCTTGCCCTTCATATGTATAGATATATATATAAAAAAAAAAAAAAGAGGTTTAAAAATGGTCTCTGCTCGAACATTTAAAACAACGTAACATATGAAATAGAGAGTAAATAAAACTTCTTTTTGCCAAATATAGCCTTCTAGTATATACCCAATCACCTGAAGGATAGCAAATGCAAATGTATGAGAACATAAAACTCAGCACAACGTATACATATTGTAAGGGTGGGCAAAAGGGATGAAAAATAGTCTCTGCTTGAGCATTTAAAATACAACGGAAAATATAAAATAGAAGGTTACTAAAAACTTTTAGGATAATAACCTTTTAGTACATACACAATCGCTTGAAGGAACACAAGGCAAGCCTTGCCGGACCACAAAGTGGCTTTATTTTGGCCCGAAAAACATAAGTGTTTAGGGACAAGGCATCAAATGCATAATGAGTCCGAACATCAAGCGAGGAGGCATCAAGCCTCAAAACCGGACCAAGCATCAAGCTCTCTCCAAAAAAGGTAAAGTGTCAAGCCATGAGGAGGAGAGCCCACAAGAGTTTTGCATCAGCGTGGGCAAGTGTTAAGCAGCGGAGAGCCTGAGGAAGAATACAACCGTACCCTAGGCATGGTTGGCTATTGTTCTAGCATGAGACCACTGGACTAGAACCGATGGCCACCACGGAAAGCCAACACACGCCCTCTCTCCAAGACTAGAACTTGAGTCTGGTGCCTTAGACCACTGTTGCTGACCACAAGAGGTAAATGTCGGTCCTAGAATCCGACCAAAGAGAGAATGCCTTCGCGTGGTTTGAGAACCATGGCTTCGATTGATAGAGACCAAGGGGAGGCTGGACCACGGCCCGCTAACTCCACTTTCACCCTCTTGCTGCAAACCCACCAGACTGACCCAACAAATGAGAAAGAGGCAAAGTGATGTTTAGAGGGTTTGAAGCGTCTTTTATTTCAAGAAATAAAGCGGGGGAGTAACACGTGCTGGATGCTTGTCACGAGGCAGCGTTATTACATGAGAGGAAATTATTCATTAATTAATTTTTTGATATAAAAGAAATTCATTTTTTTAAGAAAATGTTGTAATAAAGAAAAGAAAATAATAATTAATAATTAAAAAGCCAAAAAAAATAAATAAACAATAAATTAAGTTTAAATGGATAAAGTAAATTGGATTTTTACCCAATTTATGGGTGAATCATTTTTTAGAAATTAAAAATTTAAATTAATTGAATTAAATTATATATTTGATTAAAAATATACATATATATATATAATAATATTATAAGTGTGGTGTGTGCGCATAAGTAACCTACTTACCACCCTAAGCCGAAGCACCTACTAAACCAAATCCAAACTATGAGTTCACCTGAAATGACGCAAACCTGAGAGCCTTCATATTATAGGGTGGTTGATATGAATGTTATATTGATATATAGGAAGGAACTCAAATTCGAGCGATTCATGAGAGAAAGGTCGCGCCAAAGTTCAATCTCGTGTTACCTACACTAGGAGTGTGGAGGACCTCATTACCAGCGTGGCGCGAGTTGTCGGGGATTTGTATAGTTAAGAAAATTTTGATAGAGGAAGAGCAAGTAGCGACCACCGGTTACGTAGGTATTCTCAAAAGTGATTTGCGATTGAAGTGTATCACCATTCAAGGATTGGCGATATCCCAAAGGCGCCTTCGAACTCGGTTTGGACATTACAAGTTTGTCATAATACATTTTTGGTTGACTAATGCGTGATATAATGAAGGCTCATGAGCGGCATTTTGGAAGTACTTAGATGCGTTTTGTACAAGTCTTTCTAGATGACATCTCATCTATTCCAAGAATGAAAGAGAATATGAGGAACACTTACGAGTAGTAGTGTTGTCCTACCTTAGAAAACAAATTATATGAGAAGTTGTCGAAGTGTTCCTTCTTCGAAAAAGAAATTACCATTATTTAGGTCATATCATTTTAGGTGAAGAAATCTCTATGGATCGAGGAAAAGGTAAAGGCCATTATAGAATGGCCAATGCAGAAAAAAAGGTAAAGGCCATTATGGAGTGGCCAATGCCGAAAAATGCCCATGAGGTGAGAAGCTTCATGGGGCTAGCAATTTATTATTGGAGATTGGTGGAGGGATTCTCCAAAATAGAGAAACCCATCACCACCTTGTAGCGCAAGGGGGTCAGGTATGAATGGACAGAAGAATGTGATTGTGCATTCATTGAGCTTAAGAGGTTACTAACTAGTGTGCCAAGTCTACGAGTGTCGGATATGGAAAAGGACTTCACAGTCTACACGGACGCCTCGAAGCAAGGGTTGGGGGGCGTGCTAATGCAGGATGGAGGAGTGATAGCTTATGCGTCAAGGAAGTTGAAGAAACACAAAGAGCTTTGCGCTACTCACAATTTAGAGTTGGCAGATGTAATGCTAGCTCTAAAACTTTGGAGGCACTATCTTGTGGGGTGAAACTTTGAGCTCAAAACGGACCATCAAAGTTTAAAACATCTCTTCACTTAAATGGATCTGAATGCCCGGCAAAGGCGATGGAGTGAATTTATGAGTGAGTACAATTTTGGTATTGCATACATCAAGGGAAAGGAAAATGTGGCCGCAGATGCCTTGAGTAGGAGACGATGTGTCTTCTCCTTGATACCCTTAAAAGTCAATCTGAGGGAACATGTGTTGACGCAACTCCAAGGAGACAGTTGGTATTTAGAGGTTACTTCAAACCTCCAGAGCAGGAGGCAGTTAGATCCAAAGTATGAAGGATATAGTCTGGAAGCAGATGGACTATTGAGATATCGAGGAAGGATGTACATCCTTGAAAATGGGGATATTCAAAGCATCATACTAACGGAAGCCCATAGAGCACATTATTGTGCGTATACGGGTGTGAAGAAGATGTATGCTGACATGAGGAAGCTCTTCTTCTAGGTAATCATGAAGCGTGATATAATCCATTTCATCGCCAAATGCCTAGAGTGTCAACAAGTGAAAGCCTATCACCATCACCCGGTAGGCCTCCTACAACCACATGATGTTCCTATGTCCAAGTGGGAAGTCAT
>SNQJ01S0035893.1:0-11031 GCA_010110895.2 Picea sitchensis | reverse complement strand
GGAAAGGACAACCAGAGTAGCGGGAATTAGCAACAGAAGGAGGTATTTTAATTATGAATTTTCTGAGTTATTTTCATGCTGTGGAATAATTTTAAATTTTTGTTGAATATTTATGCTAATATGAATCTAAATGAATTATTTACACACTGAAAGAAATTCCATGTTTGAAATTGAAATTCTATGTTTGAAATTTTATGTGTAGTTGTATGAATTTTATTAGGCTTGTTAATTTCTGGTCCCTACACATCAGCCACCCTATTTCATTTTCCTTTGATATGTTTGATTTCAAAATAAAACTCGCTAAGGAGATCCATCCATCTAGATTTTATAGCATTAAGTTTTGGTTGATCAAACAGAAATCTAAACCCACTATGGTCTGTCATAAGCAGAAATATCCTACCACATTTTTAAAGCATGTACTATGGAAGTCAATTCTATATCATGGGTCACATAATTGATTTCATGCTCATTCAATTTTCTGGATTCGTAGCAAATTACATGTTCTTCTTGCATAACGACCTCTCTGAGTCCTTCCTTGCAGGCATCTGTACACACAAGGAATTCCTTGATTGTGTCTACAATTTTCAGCACAGGTGCATTGGTTAGAAGGTATTTCATCTCTTGGAATCTCTCTTCACATTCTAATGTCCAAAACAATTTAACTCCTTTTTTTTTAAGGGAGGTGATTGGACAACCAATCTTAGAAAATCCTTTTATGAACCTCCTATAGTATCGCGCTAAGCCCATAAAGGATATGATATTAGATACATCCTTTGGGGTAGGCAAATCCATAATGGCCTTGATCTTTTCAGGATCAATTGTCACTCCTTCATAAATAACATGGCCTAAGTAATGGACTTGTTTCTAGAAAAAGTCACACTTAATGAACTTAGCATAGAGTTGATGTTCTCTTAGTACTTGAAGCACTAGCTTGAGATGTTATTCATGCTCTTCCATATCCTTGAAAGATATTAAGATATCATCAATGAAAACCAACACAAATTTGTCTAAGAAATTACTTATTACATTATCCATTAAGCACATAAAAGTGGTTGGTGCATTGGTTAGCCCAAATGGCACCACCACAAATTCATAGTGACCATATCTTGTCCTAAAGGTTGTTTTGTGGATGTATTTATCCTTAATTCGGACCTAATGTTATCCATACCTCAAGTCAATCTTGGATAAAATTGTAGCACCCTTAATTGGTCAAACAAGTCATCGATCCTTCGCAAGGGATACTTATTATTTATGGTCACCTTATTGAGTTTCTTATAGTCTATGCACAACCTAAGTGTGTCATCCTTCTTTTTCACAAACAAGGTTGGTGCTCCCCATGGGGACACAATAGGTCGAATGCAGCCTTTGTCCATCATTTCCTTTAGCTATAGCTTGAGTTCAACTAGCTCTGGTGTACTCATTCTATAGGGTGTTCTAGACACTGGCACCGCTCATGGTGCAAGTTCTATTGAAAATTCAATATCTCTTATTGAAGGTAGACCTGGTACCTCTTCTAGGAACACATATTTATACTCTCTTAATATGGGATGGTCTTTTAGGCTTGGTTTGTTTTTCTCAACAGAGTCTAACACTTGTATTGCATATAAAGGGAATCATTTTCTGTAATACTTCTTCACTTGAAGGGATGATATTTGTCTCACTGAGACAGGATTTTGAATCCCTTGTAGGGTTACCTTTCTCCCTTCTTCATTTTCACACTCCAAAGTTTTATTGTAACAATCCAAATTGGTTTTATGGGCAGCCAACCAGTCCATGTCAATTAGCAGGTCATAAGATCCTAAAGGGAGTATGTTTAAGGTTTCTTAGGTGGGAAATCCACTCATAACAAATTGGCATGTTGGTATGACCTATGTTACCTTTCTTTTAGTTCCAGTGGCTAGTTGTTGCAGCCATGATTTAACATGTTCAACTTGTTTCAATTTACATTTCTCAACATTTTGAGGGGAAACATAACTCAAATTAGAACCAAGTTCAATTAAAATGGAAACTAGATGGTTGGCAATCATACCTTCCATATCCACCACTGAAGCTTGGTGGTTGGCTTGCCTATTATCCAAGGCTGCATAAATCTATGGCATTCTCCTAGCCACGTCATTGATTTTGGTATCCTCTTGGACGTTGTAGACCCTACTATTGTTCTATTGTCTATGTAGGCAGTCTCTCAACAGATTTTCTTCTCCGCAACCTCAACATTTCAAGGGTTATCTCTTTGGGTTATTAGTCTTACATGAGGCTGCTCCAAAGGTTTTATTTCCACTCTGAGAGGGGAAATTTTGCTAATATATGTTTTTTGTAGGAAGGTTCATCTTAGAACATTTATCATAGTTCTTAAATATTGAGGGTTTAAACCCCTTCTTCTTGAATCCTGAATTACTTTTCTTCTTCCAGTCCTCATGAGGTTATGTCTTATTCTTGAATTGTTCATAGAAATACCTTTCCTTTTGGATAGTGTCTTCTAGGTATTTGGCTCATCAAATTCAATTATGTCTCGGAAGGACTGAGGCAGTCCACTAATAAATCGTTGCATATTTACCTTTTCATATTTGATGTAGGGCACATACCTTACCATCTCAAGGAATTTGTTGATATATTCATCTATTGTGAGTTGTCCCAACTTGAGTTCATAGAAATCCTTGGTCTTCCCATCAGATTATTTCTCTGACAAATATGTCTTCTTGATTTATTTCTCAAATTTTTTTCCATGACAAGTCCTTCTCATGGATTCCTTTCACATTCCTAAGGTCCTCCCACCAAATGGAGGCATTTCCATTTAGGTTAAAAATGGTTATTCGAACCTTTAAATTTTCAGAGTACTCATGGACTCTGAAGTACTTCTTCAATCCAAGTTGACAAACATCTATTTCTTCCCCCTTCTTAATTTCTCCATCGAAAGCGGGTGGTTTGGCTTTCTTGAACTCTTCATGGTCATGGCTCTTAAATTGTTTCCTCTTCTTTATTTTCCTCTGGGAATGCGAACTTGTTTTGCTACTAGATGATTCCTTGGAGTTGTCAGTTTCCTCACTAGAGGATTCTTCCGATGAGTGTCTCTTGGCTCCATGTTGGGCCTTCCTTGAGGTGCTCCTCCTTGTGTGGCCACTTTCAGGTTCATTCTTTCATATCTCAGGTGGACTCTGGGTTTTCTTAGTATGATGTTTGTCCACATGACTAGTTGTTGGTCCATGTTGCAGTTGCCTTTGTATATCTGATAAGATTTGCAGTAGGACTGCATTAATTTCATTTTTTTTCCTTCTCTTTTATCAACCTTTCATTGTAATCCTTACAGCTCTGTAATTATTCCATGAGGCTTCTTACAGTTTTAGCCAAATCTGGAGGGGTTTCCACAGCCCTCTTTTCATCTGATTATTTCTCTCTGTTGTGGGATATTTCCCCCAATTCATGGTGTTTCATCATCCTTTATGTTGTAGTTTTCATGTAGTCTGTTGATTGTTTGAGTGTTGATAAAACATTTTATGCTAGTTAATGAGCTACTAGTTTATGAACAACACACAGTTCAAATTTTTCAAAACACATAACAATAGCAGAAAGTTTCATTCATTTCTTCAATAGAGGTTTAACTAAGACTCTTAGGAATGGGGTAGGATAACGTGTTACCCCTAAAAGTTCTCCAATAATATTTTTTTGAGCGACTTGTTCATGAACCCAAGCAGGTCAAGTTTTGTAACCATGCTTTGATACCAATTTGTAACACACCCGACCCCTAAGTACCCTTTCTAGGGATAGGGCATCAAAATTTTGCTTACTCCAATCATATGGATTCCCCTACCTGAGGTCTTCATCCTCTTCTACTCGCCCGTAACTTTCTAATGACTACTACCAAGTTGTAATCTGACCTATGGTTTGCAATTTATGGCCTCTCGAAGTTCTTCGGGCGTTGTTAGTTGAGGGCTACATGGCTCCCCTTCAGTCATACCATCCCCAAGTTCCTACATCCACGGGGAAGGTCCATACACCGTCCAATCCAACGGCGGGACACGGTATTCATTTAACATATGGACTAGAGGGAAGTTCAGCGTTAAACATCCCTTTTTCCTTTCTGCACGCTTTTCCTCCAGAGTCCTAAATTCCTGAAATCCCAAAGGAGCCCAGAATCTCTCCATGTGGCTCCGGCCTTCGGGCCTTTCAATTTACCCTCTACACTGCCTTCCAAACCTTCGGAATCCCAGACTCTGAAAGGGTCCACCCTCACACATGGTGACGTACTGTACGCGGAGGAAAGTATAGGTGGGTCCCGAATACTCCTCCCACCAAATGAACCAAACAGATAAGTGCCAGGGGTGACACGTGGCAAGGTAGAGATGACATGAGGCCCCTGCAGTGGGTGACATGTGTCACGTTTTAATGGGAACATAGGGTCTGTGAAACATATGAATCCAAGTGATACGTGGCACATCAAACGTGGGTCCACGTCGCTTTGGGTGACGTCAGCTACCACCTCACTCTTGACTGGTAGACTTCCAATACCTTCGATCTCACGGTCAAGGTGTGTCCACGTAACCCCTGGATCTATGACCTTCGCTACTTCGTGACTTCGGAGTTTGGGGAATCTATGGTGTTACTTCCTCCTTTCTCCCAGAGTGGTCAGCGTCGGGCTGACCATAGTCTAGATCTAACGGTCAGGGGAGGTTCCAAAGGGTCCCAAGATCTATGGTCCTCATCACTTCGCAGCTCCGACCTTCGGAGGTTTCAGCGTGATGGTTTCTCCGTTCTATCGAAGCAGGACTTCATCAAAGTTCTGTACGTGGGCCCCTCTACTAGATGATCGAACGATTAAGAGGGGTTCTTAACGAACTCCACAGATCCACGGCTCTCATCACTTTGTAACTTTGGCGTTCAGGTTTGGTGATATAACATTGTTGACTACATTTTTGGTCAAAAATACTTAGCTGGAAAAGTGTTTGCCATGTTCCCTCTCGAATCATACTACTTGAGCAATGTTTCTCTTATTCTCGTTAAAGGTTGGCGCAATATTCTTAGCAAATGTTTTGATGCACTTGTTGGACACACCGACTACAGTGAGAGGGGGGGGGTGACTAGTGTAGGGATCTTTTTCCCAAAACTCCTTAGTTAACAATCACCATTAACTCATTACTCATTGTTTTCATTTATAACCGGTTAAATGTCAACACATATCAGCAATATATCATCAACAAGTCATCACCAAGAGAAACACAAAGAACACAAGAGGTGTGTACAATTTTCTTTTTATTACGGACTACAATCCTTAGGGTTTTTCAGAAACAACTGAATAAAGTAAAACTATACAAGAGAACCAGATATATAATGCAAGACTTAGCTTACACCCTCAGCACCAACTAAGATGAGGTAACAATCCTCAACAGATGTCAAACTGTAACATAAACAAGTGCATCAACCATGCACCAACATGTGCCAAACAACCTGTAATCAACCTGTACCATAAAAAAGTCCATCCAACCATGTACCAAGTATATACCAATCATCTGTCAACTACTCATCAACAATTACTCATCAATATGTACCAACATCATCAACTATACACCTCATGTATGTGCCAACTTCATCAACTGCTTGTCTCAACCATGACTAGTTTTGGATTAGTCAACAACCCTAAATTGAAATAATCATAACTTTGTACCTGTAATGAATAAAGACCTCAAAAATGACACACAATGTTCTTCAGTTTGTTTTATGCAATTCCTCCAGGTGTCACTACTTGGAACCTCTCATAAAAGGAGTTATAGCAAAAATGCCACACCTTGCTGAATTTTGTCTTATTCTAGAGAGCGACCTTGTAGAGTGTGCCCCACATGGAATATTTGTTTAATTGATATGAAACTATTAAATTGCATACTAAAGACTATACTCTAACCAACACAATTTGGCTCACTTAATTTGGATCTTTTATTAAGAAGTTATGACATTTTTACCTGAAACACTTGTTTTATACTAGTTTCTGGACTAGCCAGAAACCCTATTTTCCACGGAGTGTATCTCCAAACATACAATGACCCACAAGATGATTTTTTTACCATGGATACTTTTATATGTTTCCTCAATGGAATATCAATATCATGGTCTAAATCATTATAGAAACAAATTTATTTCGAAAATGGTGAGATGAAATGTAATAACATACCTTAGAAAGCATCATGAAAAGAATTTATCCTCCCTTGAATTCCGGCCCTCTTTTCTTCACCTTCCCTCTGAAATTCAGATTATATATCCTTTGGTTACCTCATTCACCTATATATCTTCAATATGCTCAAGTTTTCCACACCAAAAATTCTCAAGAAGCTATCCATCAATACTCCAAAAGATATTCTCACAAGAAGTTCTCCATTGATCCACAAAAAGGATGATCCACAAGAGACCATTGCTATCTTAATTATATTTTCATCCTCTAGGTCACTTAACCCATTTTTAGGTCACTTAACCCATTTTTAGGTCACTTAACCCATTTCTAGGTCGCTTAACCTATTTTCCTTATTTTAGGGTTAACCACTTTCCATAAATAGAAAGTTCTCCAATACTTTATCATTTAAATATTCCTTCTTGATTTTGTCACCAATACCCTTTATCATTTAAATATTCCTTCCTTACTTTGTCACCCTACTCTTTATCATTTCTGATTTTGTCACTTCTATTGGCTATTATTTAAATATTTCACCTTGAATTTGTCACTTTTACTTTATCATTTAAATAATGATTTCATGTTAGGTCACTTAACCCATTTCTAGGTCACTTAACCCATGTCTAGGTCAATTTAACCCAATTTTTTGTCACTTAACCTATTTTCCTCATTTTAGGGTTAACCACTTTCCATAATTAGAAAGTTCTCCATTACTTTATTATTTAAATATTCCTTCTCTTGATTTTGTCACCTTACTTAATCATTTAAATAATCTTTCTTGTTTTTGTCACTTTATTTTATCATTTAAATAATGATTTTCTTTAAGGTCACTTTGACTCTTTGACCTTGTGGGCTTCTGGGCCTTCATATAGTCCTCCAACTTTCATAAGGCCATAACTCTCAAACCGTGAGGAGTTATGTGACCTTCCACATACCACCGAAATGGTATGACAAGTATACATCTAGGATAGTTTCAAACCGTGAGGAGTTATGTGACCTTCCTTCCACATACCACCGTAAATGGCATGACAAGCTCTATCCATATAGGGATATTTCCACCAACAATTTCCTTGATCTTCATCTCATTATTCCACATACAAGCATGGTCCCAACCATTCTTCTAGGATAACTCCACCCTAAAGTGTCTTCCCATGGGGATTTCACCATAAGGGGACCACTTTGAGTGCTCATCGTGCACCTTATCATTCATGATAATACAATAATTAGATCATGGTCCCTCCAACCATTCTTCTAAGATAACTCAATCCGCAGCGCCTTCCGCGGAGGGATTTCACCATAAGTAACTTGGAGTTCATCCATTTGTGCACCTTATCAATCATGATAAGACAATAATGAGTCATCTATACATTTTTCCAACAATGCATCATAGTATACCAATGAAACCACATCGATCCATCTTTCATCATGTATCAATGACAACTCATTGATCTATATCTTCACTATATCAATGACAACTCATTGATTCCATCTTCATCTATGCATTCTCATCAAGGACAATACATATTACATTACATCAATCATCAATCAATCAATCCTTTGAATCATCAATCACTTGATGTCAATCAATGACATCAATCAATCAAAACCGGCTTCGCATCAATGACAACATATCCAACACCTCCCCTTTTGGCATTAATGGAAATACCAATATTGATGTCAACACTAATTACCAATTATTTATGTCAACATGTAGATAAGGCATGCTCTACATCAATAGTCAATGTGACTATTTCTCCCAAATGTGACTATATCTCCCAATCAATAATCATCAATCACATCAATGTGACTATCTCTCCCCCTTTGACATCAATGGCAAAGGGTCATTCTCCTCTTTGGGTTGCTCCCCCTACTTGAACTTTCCTTGGGGCTGCTCCCCTTGTCTGAGTGCCTTTGATATTCCTCTGAATAATCTCTCCCCTTTTGAACAAGGGATATCACTCTAATGTAATTCTGAAAATACATCGAACATACTCCCCCTATGACCATCGCTCCTCCTGGAATTATGCCTATGTGCTCTTTCTTCAAATATAGGGCTCTTTTCTAGGTATGCATTTGATAAATATCTCCTCCTAGAATCATGGGAAGAAGAATGACTCTCCCTATGGGTATGTCTCCCCTATCTTCTCTGCGAGATGAACAATGTGATACCATATAACGATCCTTGGACCTGTTCATGCATCAAACTCATGCTATACCAAGCATCATGAAGCAAAATATATGTCAACAATGAAATAAAGAATCATGAGAAAAATATCAACCAAGCACATCCTGTACAAAAATGTGTGCTCATCATGCACAACACCCATGTACATCAACCATGTACATCAACATCATGCAATGTGCCAAAAGATATCATCCATGGAATGTATCAATCATATGCCTCGATCAATATGCCAACATGTGCATCTACCAATATTCCAACCATGTGCATCCACCAATATGCCAACCATGTGCATCTACCGATATACCAACCATGTGCATATACCAATATGTCAACCATGTGCATCTACCGATATGCCAACCATGTGCATCTACCAATATGACAACCATGTGTCATATCACTCATGATATGTCTCAATCATGAATCAAGTGCCACAATCATGTATCTTAAACAAATACCAATTGTTGTGTTGATCAAGTAGTACCAATGGTGTAGTATCATCATGCATATGCCATCTATGAGTGTACCAAACATGTATCAATTATAGATAAAGCTATGAATCATCAATGATGTACAACATGATCACCTCATCAACTCACCAACCACATGTCCCAATGTGTATCCCATCCATATGCTAAATGCATGCATCAAATTTTCCAACAAGTAAGCTTCCAATACATCATCAAGATATATCACATAACCAAGGTGTCATAACGTCACTGTCATAACCAGCATTGTTCTTCAATAGAAAATGCATCAATCCATACTCATGGGTTAGTGCCATGCACCCAAGATTTTATTTTACATCATCACCTTACATAATCCAATATAGAATCATGAAAACCTACAGCAAACAATATCAGAACCTGCAATAAACCATGTCAGACCCTGCATCATAGAGTTATACCATCACATCAAAATGCAATCCCTGTGCATAGCCCTTTTCCTTAGGCTTCACCACATATACGCGACTTGTTGCACAGACAGCTCACATATGTATGTGACCTATACAAGGTCAGCCTGCGTATGTATGCAATTCATACCATTTTCACCCATGTATGCCTCAGTAGATGACATTATGAACCTCCCTTCAGTCTTTCATTTTGTTTTGGATGCTCTGTCTTCTTCACCCACTTATGTATATGTCCCTGCTCCTCAGAACTTGAGCTTTGAGCATCCATATTTTCAAATATGTCTCCCTTCCTTACTTTATTCCTTCTTATATCCATGCTATGTGAAGTCCTCATCATGGAATTTCTTCTTGTGTTCCAGTACTCATGGGATTTGCGGTCAAATCCACTACAGCTGTAGCATCTCATGGTGTTACAGTGAACAGCAATGTGTCCTACTTGATCACATCTCCAACACCTTATGGTGTTATGAAATCTTCCATTATATCTTCTTTCATAAGATCTACATTCAAAATCTTTGTGACCATATTCATTACATGAATAACAATGCCCACAAAAAATACTTTCATACCTTTGCTTTGGTGTCCCAAAGATAGCTTTTTGATGTCTTCCTTGCTTTGTTCTTTTGAAATGTTCATTGCCTTGTGTAGATGGTTGCTTTGCAACATTATCTTCCTTCTTTGATGAACTTACCTCATGTTTCTTTGAGGTGCTTGATTCAGCTTGTGTAGCTTCTTCTTTGTATCCAAGTCCATTTATCACATGGTGATCTTTGACTTTCCAAGATCTCATCCAATATTTGTGAGCTATTCAAGAATTTGTTTGACTTCTCTACCTTCTTTCTAAGGTCAACAACTTCAGCTTCTAACTTATCACATGACTCTTCATTTTCATTAATTTGATTCATCAAAAGTTCTACTACCCTTTTGGCTTCTTCAATTTGGGTCTTGAGATGAATAATGGTTTCAAAACTTTTGCTAATCTCATCATCGACCTTCATATCTTCTTTTTCATTCTTTAGTCTTGTGATCTCTTCTTCATTTTCTTATAATTGAGTCTTATTTCTCTCTTCTTGTTCCTTGAGCATTCCCTTTAACTTCAAGATGTGCCTTTGAATTCTCCTAAGAAACTTCTTAGTTTTATCTGAAAGATAGTTATAGTGTGTATAAAAATGATCACTTCTATATCTATATAAACACTCTTCAACTTCTTTTTGAATTTCTAATAGATCTTCTTCTATTCTTTACATGGGATAACTACCATCAAACTTTACACAAATTGTTTCTAGATCATCTTCTTCACTTGAGAAAAATTCAACATCATCACATTTTGAATCATTGCAATCAAGAGTCTTTGGAGTATCTTCAAGATCTTCCTTTTTGCCAACATTATCACATGATTCTTTGCCTTTACTTGAAATGTCTTCAAGATCTTCATTTGTGCTAACATCATCACTTGATTATTTGTCTTCATTTGAAATGTTTTCAAGATAACATTTAGAAATAATACATTCAATAGTTTTTGGAGATTCTTTACCTTTAATGATCTTGATGGAGTGGTCTTCAACATCTTCCTTCTCCTTCTTGCTTTGATATGTCTCCTCTAGCTTTAGCCATAGATCCTTGGTGGAACTGCATTGTTCCATGCTTTCTTTGATAGGGCTTGAGAGTCCACTAAGAATGGTCTTGAGAGCCAATGCATCATTCTTCTTTCCTTCCCTTTGAGCTGCAAACTTTGACTTGTTCTTCAACGGAAATGATCCACCAATGGTTGCCTTCCAAATAGCT
>SNQJ01S0035892.1:133701-155261 GCA_010110895.2 Picea sitchensis | reverse complement strand
GCCCACATGACTTTTGGCGCTTCATCTCCTAGGGTTAGTTTTTTGGATGTCTAGGACTTTTGACATTCTCGTTTATTGTAAAAAGGCCTTCAGAGCCTCATTGTAATCATCTTTTCACGGATGTGAGTAGCCATCACATCTCTTCTCAGAGATAAGCTGCCACCATTCTAGCGAGTCTTTCACTCTGTATTTTTATAGTCTTTGTACATTTATTTCATTAATAGAAATCATGTATTACTGTATATCTGTGACTCTTGTTATTTCCGCTATATCTCTGTTATATTTATGTGTTATATCTCCGCTCTCATTTCATGCCGAAATTAATCCGGATCACCAACATAGGTTCACCTCTTTGTTTTCACTGTAGTTTTATTTCCAATATTGATAGTTGTGGAGATGTTACCTTGGATCCTATTTGAGTGTCGAAAGATACCTGCCACCCAGTTCCAGATTTCTGCTGTGTAGGTGCATTAATCAAGGATATGGTTCATTGTTTCTTCCTTGGCTTGACAGAGGTGACATCTGGAAGGACCTATGAATTCTCTTTTCCTTAGGTTTTCCCAAGTTAGAATTTGGTTGTGGAGTATTAACCATTGGAAATTTTTTATTTTTGGCCACTGGGGGCCGTTCCAAAGCTTATCTCATTGTTGCATTGGGTCTTCTTGGTCCCGGTCCGCGATATAGTGTATGACTTCTTTTAGATTGAATTCCCTGCCATCTTTTTGTCCCCATCTCAACTGTTCCTTTCCTTTCATGACTGCAATTTTTCGTCTCCCCAATTCCTCCTCCACCTCTTTTACTACTATTGCGGTTTCAACTCTATTATGTGGGGTGAGAGTGTTCTAGATTCTCCATTTGTTGCAATCTATTTCTTGTTTCCAGTAATGGTAGACTATGGTTTTACCTTGTACGATCAACTCCTGTTGGAGTGCCTCCCTATCTGGTTTCTCCATTTTGGGTTCCTGTTGCCAGGCGTCCTCCCAAAATCTGGTTGTTCTTCCATTCCTTACTTCCCAAAAGTTGTATGTTTGAATCCAGGCTTTGTTGCGCCAGGCTAGGTTCCATATGGCTGAACCTTCCCTGGTGCATTTGAAGCGGATTTTGTCCTGGTTGCTTATGTTCGGGGCATACTTTTCCTTCCACAGGTTTTCCCATGGTGTAGTAGTTTCTTTGACCCAACACCACCAAAATTTCTCCCCGTAGGTGTCATTGGTCACTTGCGGGTCTTGTAGCCCCAGACCTCCTTTGATTTTTGGTTTACAAACCTTCTCCCAAGCCACCAGGGCCCATTTTTTCCTTGTTTCCTCTCCTTGCCATAGGAATTCCCTTTGGATAGTTCTTATTTTTTGTAGTATCCCCTTGGGGGTTGGGAAAACGGACATCATAAAGGTTGGAATTTCCTGCAAAACAGACTTGGTCAGAATAAGTGTTCTGGCTAGGTTGAGGGATCTGTACGTCTAGGTTTTTACCCGCTACTGTAATTTGTTGATTATTCCTTCCCAAGTGGACATTTTGTAAGCTTTGTTTGTCAAGGGTATGCCCAAGTACTTAGTAGGGAGTGCTTTGTGTTCAAAGCCCATAATGTTTGGTATTGAATAAGAAGATCATAGATTTGGAATGATTGATCTCTGCAACCAAAGCTTTGCCAAAATCTTCTAGGATTTGTTTGTAGGATTTTTCTTCCTTGACCGTGGGTATGCCATGACATAAGGTGTCATCCACGAACTGTTGGTGCATGAAAGTAGGGCAATTTTCGAAAGGTTTGATACATGTTATTTCACTTGTTGCAGTTGCGCTTTTAATGCTTCGACTGAGACCTTCCATCATCAGAATGAAAAAGAAGGGGGACATCAGGTCTCCTTATCTGATGCCTCTCATGGGCCAGAAAGGTTTGGCAGGGGCTCCATTTATTAGCAGTGAGTAGCTTGTTGTGGAAACTAGGCTGACTATCCAGCTGATCCAGTGTTCGGTGAAACCAAAGGCTTCCAAGGTCTTGACCATATAGTGCCAACTAATTTTGTCATAAGCTTTTGCTAGGTCTAGTTGTATTATCATTCCCCCTCTCTTTTGAAGCTTCAAGGTGTGGAGAAACTCGTGGGCATGGATAATATTGTCCATTATCTGTCTTCCTTCCACGAATCTTGCCTGTTCTTGTGAGACCAGTGTGGGTAGGAGGGGTTTTAATCTATTTTCTATAACTTTGGAGATTATCTTATAAACCAGATTGCACAGTGCTATAGGTCTGTACTGATTCGAGTTTTTGGCTTCATTTTCTTTGGGGATTAGTGTAATCATTGTAGCATTTAGCGCTTTTAGAATGGAGGTTGACCTTCTAGAGCCTTCCAATACCCTATAAATGTCATGTTTGACAATTTCCCAGCAGGCTTTGAAAAACTCCATTGTGAAGCTGTCTGGACCCAAGGCTTTCCCAATGGGAATTTCCTGGAGTACTTGGTCAATTTCCTCCTCCACAATGGGTTTGTTTAGGTTGTTATTTTGTTCCTCGGTGACTAGGCAGGGGATATGTTGGATTATCCTTTGTATGGCCTTCGTTCTATCCTGGTTGGGTTTCTGGGCTATCCCATGGAAGTGGTTTACCAGAGTAGTTTCGATCTCCTTATGTGACTCTCGCTCTATTCCGTCCTGATCCTTAATCTTCAGGATTTTGTTATGGGTTCTTCTGGCCATGGTTGTTCTATGAAAAAACTTGGTGTTCCATTCTCCTTCCTTTAGCCATCTGATATGAGACTTTTTTTGCCAAAGTGTTTCTTTCTGCTGGCATCGAGCTTCCCATTCCTGGGTCATATGGATCTCTTCCTTTTTTCGTTCCTCCGTATAGCCCTTTGAAATGCAGGTTTCCTGGAGTTTTTTCATTTTTTCCTCTATGTTGTTTTTCTCTTGGTTTATGTTCCCAAAAGTGCCCTTGTTCCACTCCTTGAGCCTATATTTGATATACTTTAGTTTCTTATAGAGTTTGAACATCCTTTTCCCTTTTTCTGGTTACTCCTCCCACCACCACTGTTTGATTCTTTCCTTGAAAGTTGGGTGTTCAATCCAGAATTTATCAAATCTAAAGGGTCTATTCTTTGGTGTGGTTTGGAAGCCTGTTTCTAGTTGCACTGGCCAGTGATCAGATCCCCCCCAGGGGAGGATGTTGCAATCTAAGGTTAGCCCTTGCATAATGATTGACTCTGATACTAGGAATCTGTCGAGTCTTGTTGCTACCTGATACTGGTTCATCCATTTATTTTTCCAGGTGAACTGGCCATTATAAGTTTTGAGGTCTACCATCTCTGCTATGTCTATGAATTTTGAGAATTTTTCTGCATCCCTATCCAATCTTCTTGTACCTCCTTTTTTCTCCGCAAGTGACATGATGATGTTAAAGTCCCCTGCCAGGATCCATTGGAGGTTGTTGGATCAGGTTTTAAGGTCTTCTAAGTCTCGCATCATTCCTCTCTTATCCTATGACACCTGGGGCCCACACACATTAGTGCATAGAATCACCTCTGTGTTCCCAATGATTTGCATGCGAACCGTAAGGGTGTTCCTAGTCGCTTTAGTTGCTATTAGGCTCAATACTTGTGGGTTCCATAAGGTGAGAATTCCTCCTTCTATTTCGTGGACTCCAATAGCCACCATCTTGTACTTATGCCATTGTTGTTTACTGATTTCCTCCATTCTGTCTGTATTGCATTTTGTCTCTTGAATAAAACAGAGATCTGGTTGTTCTTGCTTTAGTCTATTCCTAAGGATTCTTTTCTTTCTCGGGTTGTTTAGGCCTCTTATTTTCTAGGTTATAAAATTCATTTAAACATGTGGGGGGGAGTTGGGGAAGAGTTTCTTGATATTACCTGATTTTATTAGTAGCCCTCCAAGGTCCTGTAGGGCTACAATATTTGATTTCCTACCTTTTTTCCTCCATGTCTATTTGGGTGAGAGATGTGGTTGTCCCTCACCGGATTTGACTCCTAGGTGCCCAATATTCCCATGTGTGCTCTTTAGTCCTCTAGATTTGGCTTCCTCCCTTAGGAGAAATAGGTACTGAATGCAGTCAAGTTGCTTCGTTGGTACATTGTCTACTCCCTGTATTTTCCATTGCTCCAGTATGTTCGAGAGATCTATCCCTTCCCTTTCCACAAGGTCTCTGAGATTAGGATCTTCTGTGCCTACTTCTCTTGTGGTCATTTCCACATCTCCCTATGCTTCTTGCATGGGGGTTTTGTTGTCTCTGATTTCTCCATCCATTGGGGTTGCACAACTCCCCTATTCCTTCTTGTTACTTGGTCGATCGGTGGGCTCATTTGTTGCTTCTTCTCTAATTTCTTGATCTTTTGTTGAGTCCTTTTCATTTTCTGACCCTTTGTTGGTTTTGTCCCATCCTTCCATTTTATTCCGGGTCTCCAGGTTATTTCCTGCTGGGGTTCTACTCTGCTTTTTGTTTTCTCTGCTTCTGGGGTTCATTTTTATAAACCCATCCTCATCCTGTTATGGTTTGGGGTTTTCCGCTTCCTTTTTTTTTATTAAGAGGTCATTCTCTAATCAGGTGGCCATGTTCATGGCATATTCTGCATATGAAGGGGATTTGTTTGTAATCTATGTTTTAGATCCATTCCTCATCCCTGAATTGCATACTTATGGCTTCTGGGAGTGCTCCTGACACATCCATTTCTATGCAGATTCATACATAAGATGTATATCTCCCTTTTAGGGTGGATTCTGAGGTCTTCACATATTTCCCCAGTTTGTTTCCTATTGCTTCAAAAGTAGAGGGTAACTAGTAGTCTAAAGGTAAGGAATAAAATATCGGCCAGACTGACACCTTTTTGAAAGTCTCTTTTTCTGGGGAGAATTTTTCCTTCCATGGCCGCATGTACAGTCCTGCTGAGTCGTGGAAGTATGGCCCTCCCTGAAGTACTCTATCCCTATCCTCCAGGTTCATGAATACTACTTTGAAGAAGCCTTTTGAGCCTAGGTGGAGCTCCACTTCTCCGTTTTTCTTCCAATGGTATTTAATCCAGTTGCGCAACGTTCTTTCTGTGGGCCACAAACCCATGAACTTGCATATTAGCACATGTGTCTTCATCTAGTCCCTGTAGAGTTGCATTTGTGGATCCTCTAGTATCACCTTGGGTATAATTGTTGTTTTGGGTTTGCACGGGTTGCACGGGTTTCACCCTTCTACCCAGTTGGGCATCGTTGTGTATTGCGCCTCACTATGAGTTTCTTTGGCTTCTTCTCCCATGCACTCACTTTTTCCCTGGTTCATTTCCTGAGGTTTTTATGGGTCTGATCCCGAGGTGCCTATAATTGGTGCCTTGAAAACTACGCCTCTTGTCCCTTTCCCTTTGTCTACCACTACCTGTTTGTATGAGGGGGTAACCTTACCCCCCCCTTTGGTTCTCATGCTATGGCCGCGCTTGTCAAACCCTAGCTTGCAGTTGCTCCATGACTCTCTTGTTTTGAGCGACATTCAACAGTGTTGTGCCAAGGGATTTTTTGGAAATCACACCGTTTTCTATCTCCCTTCTTCGTCTTTTTGTTACCTTCTTTTCTTGTGGCTTGGAATGCTTTTCTGAAGGTTGGTTGTTAGGACTATCTTTACCATACTTTGGTTGTTGCATATTTGCATACATGAACTCCCGCTTGTTCTGGTGCCTAAATTTCTACTCAATTTTAACATCACATTGATAAGCAACACCTAGTGATGATATGTCCAGAAAATCCATTTCCTTTTGGATGTATTTGTGTAGAGCCCCACGGTATTTCAGAACCAGATTTCGCTCGAAGTCTTTGATACCCAACTTGGTGTGCAAGGTATGGAAAGTATTGGTGAACTCCGGAAATGCTTGGTCCCTCTCTTGTCTCAGTGTGGTCCATATCATGTATTGTTCATCATAGTTTTCAACAGGGTAATATTGTTCCTTCAACGCATCCACAAAAAAATCCCAAGTGGGCTTGACCCCATATATTCCAGACTCCTTTATGGAAATTTTCTCCCAATAATTTTCCCACCAATGTTTGACATGGGGAAGAGATTCAAGGAGTGTGAAGGTGATGGTTTCCCTGTAGGAAAAATTGTGAACAAAGAAATAACCTTCTAGCAGATTTAACCATTTTTCTAGGGAATCTACATCTCTCTGTCCTTCAAATACGGGGATTTCAAAATTAACTTGTAACTTGAAAGGTGAGGTGCCTCCAAAGTGGTCGTTTGATGAATACGTTTCATTTTTTATCAACATGCATTGAAGGATGTGGGAAAAATTCTCCATCATTTCATCCCTTTGTCGTGTGATAGCTTGCTCAAGCAACATATTAATAAAATCGTTTGCTCTGTCGATTTTATTTTCTTCTGCCATGGATGGTTTCTTGGTTGTGTGAGAGATATTTTCCTAAAGAGAGACAAGCTCGATACCCAACATTCTATAGTCGGACCTCATCGGGGACATGCACTAAAAAAATGATCAAGAGCAGCCTGCTCTGATACCACTGATCCAGATTATTTTTGGCACGAAATGATAGAACATATATAATAAATAAATGTATAGAGATATATCAGATATCCAATAATATAACATAAATATATCATAGATGCAACCATAAACACAAAGATATAGTAATACACAATTTATATTAATGAACAAAATGTACAAAATTATAGAAATATAGAGTGAAAGACTCGCTAGAATGGTGGCAGCTTACCTCTGAGAAGATATGTGACGAATAATCATATTCACAAGAATATGATTACAATGAGGCTATAAAGGCCTTTTTAACATAAATAAAATCCAAAACCCTAACATCGTAAGACGAAAAGTCAATAGTGTTGTGGACCTTGTTTTGGGTAGTTTGGTGTATCAACTTCCCAGGGGCGTAACTTTGACATACGATCTCTGTTTGGGAAACACACTAGATCGTTGGAAAGGTATCGTCGAGGAGATTCATTTTGGGGGTTCATATGGCTATTCTTGAGGTGATCGATCCCAAAAAAACTTCATTTAGGCCCTCAAAATGTCCCCAGAAGTTTAGGAACCGAAAAACTGCTAAAAATAGTAAATTGCCAGAAGACTATTTTGAGCCAGTTGGAATAGGTGGGTGGCCACCGATATCCAATTGGACCAATCCTAACTCCTTAGGAAGTGATGGTCTCCATTGTGTTAAGTGTCTGGGTGAGAGGGAAAAACGTTTGTTGAATTTGCATCTTGATGAGCTGCTTGCCTTGTTGGAGAAGTTGTGTTGTTTAGCTTGTTGAAGGTTGTCATGAACTTGTGGCTGGAAGGGTTGGACATTTTTAACTATTCTGGATACATGAGATGACTATGTATATAAGGAATCATTTTTCTATGCTTTTATCTTGTCAACCTTCTTCTGCTGGATAAAAGGTGCTTGGACTGAGGCTGCAGTGGTTGCGGTGTTCGTCTATTCATCTTTTGAATAGACTGTGAAGAAGATGAATTTTGTAGTATGAGATACTACCTTGCGACACAGTTTATGTGGGACAATAATTGAAACTACCTCTATTATCATGTAGAGATGACCCTCCAGAGTAACAATTACACTACAAGGTCGACGCTCATAAATAGCATGGCACTTCGACATTTATGGTTGGCCCAACAGAACACCACATACATCTAGTGGTGAAACATCACATAATGCGTCATCCTTGAAGGGTTGGATGTCGTATGACAATTGACACTATTGGATGACATGGAGGTCTCACCCTGGAGAAGCCACCCAATTTTGTTTGTGAACAATCCTAACGATTTTACGGCCTTTGTTGAGATAAGGTTCTTTTGGATTTCACTATAAACAATTAAATGCAGCGGGGTCCCCTTCACCCACTTCTGTTAATGAAGAATATGCTCCCCCTCTTCAAGATCTATTGGTTCTTCTAGTTGAATTGTTGCAGTCACGACAATAGAAGTGGGGTCTGCATTGATGATTTGTCTTCTCCCATTATTTTCTGAATAAAATTATGAATCAGGGTTCTACTCCTTGTCTTTGACCTCGGCTAGAAATGATTTTTTTGAGCGAAATTCATCGATGTTGTTCCAAGGTATTTTGTGGAAATCCCGCCATTTTCCAATGTCCTTCTTCGTCTTTCTGTTACACTTATTTTCCTGTGGATTGGACTGGTTTTTTGAAGGCTGGTTATTAGGGTCATCTTTACCATACTTCGGTTGTTGTGGATTTGTAGACCCGAACTCCTTCTTGTTCTGGTGCCTAAATTTCTGCTCGATTTCAAGAGCATATTGATAAGAAACACCCAGTGATGAGATGTATAGAAAATCCATTTTAGTTTGTATGTATCTATGTAGAGCCCCACAATATTTCAGAACTAGATGTCCCTTGAAGTCTTTGATAACCAGATTTGTGCGCAAGGTATGGAAGGTATTGGTGAAACATGACACTGCTTGGCTCCTCTCTTGCCATAGTGTGGTCCATCTCTTGTATTGGTCATCATAGTTTCCAAGAGGGTAATATTTTTCCTTGACTACATCCACGAAAAATCCCAATTGCGCTCGACCCCATATATTCCAGACTCCTCTATGGAAATTTTCTCCCGATAAGTTTCCCACCAATGTTTGACATGGGGGAGAGCTTTAAGGAGTGCGAAGGTGATATTTTCCCTATCGAAAAAATTGTGATTATAGAAATAACCTTCTAGTTTCTTGCCCCCTCTCTTGCCATAGTGTGGTCCATCTCATGTACTGGCCATCATAGTTTCCAAGAGGGTAATATTCTTCCTTGACCTCATCCACAAAAACATCCCAAGTGGGATCGACCCCATATATTCCAGAGTGCTCCATGGAACTTTTCTCCCAGTAAGTTTCACACCAATGTTTGACATGGGGGAGAGATTTAGGGAGTGCAAAGGTGATCTTTTCCCTGTAGGAAAAATTGTGAATAGAGAAATAACCTTCTAGCATATTTAACCATTTTTTTAGGGCATCTATATCTATCTGTCCTTCAAATACAAGGATACCAAAATTAACTTGTACCTTGAAAGGTTAGGTTCCTCCAAAGTGGCCTCCTGATGAATATGTGTTGGTTGTTATCGAGAGGCGTTGAAGGATGTGGGTAAAATTCTCCATCATTTCATCCCTCTATCACATGAGAGCTTGCTCAATCAACAGATTAATATAATCGTATGCTCTGTCATTTTTATTTTCTTCCGACATGGAGGTTTTCTTGGTCATGCGAGAGATATATTCCTCAAGAGACACAAGCTCGAGACCCAACTTTATATACTTGGACCTTGTCGGGGATATGCACTGAAAAAATGATCAAGAGCAGCATGTTCTGATACCACTAATCCATTTTTGGCACGAAATGAGAGCAGAGATATAATAAATAAATGTACAGAGATATATCAGATATCCAATAATATAACATAAATATATCAGAGATGCAACCATAAACATAGAGATACAGTAATACACAATTTTTATTAATGAGAGAAATGTACAAAACTATAAAAATATAGAGTGAAAGACTCACTAGAATGGTGGCATCTTATCTCTGAGAAGAGATGTGAAGACTATTTCACATTCAAAATAAGTTGATTACAATGAGGCTCTAAAGACATTTTTAACATAAATAAAATCCAAAACCCTAACCTTGGAAGATGAAAAGCCAACAATGTTGTGGACCTCATTTTGGGTAGTTTGGTGTATCAACTTCCCGAAGGTGTAACTTTGGCATACAATCTTCGTTTGGGGTGCATGATAGCTCGTTGGAAATTTATTGTCGAGGAGATTCGTTTCAGGGGCTCAATCAGAGCCTACATATATATTTAAGGTGCTATATCCTGAAAAACTTCATTTATGCCCTCAAAATGGCCCCAGAAGTTTAGGAACCGAAAAGATGCTAAAAATAGTAAATTGCCAGAAGACTGCTTTGAGCCAGTTGGAATAGATAGGTGGCCACAAATATCCACTTGGATCAATACTACCTCCTCAAGAAGAAATGGTGTCCATTGCGTTGAGTGCCCGAGGGTGAGGGAATTTTTTTTTTTGAATCTGCATCATGATGAGTTGCTTTCCTTGCTAGCGAAGTTGTGTTGCTTAGCTTGTTGAAGGATATCACAAACCTGTGGCTGGAAGGGTTGGAAATTTTTAACCAATCTGGATACATGAAATGACTATGTGCAGAAGGAATATTTGCACTTTGCTTCAATCTTTTCGACCTGCTTCCATTGAACAAAATGTGCTTGGACTGAGGTTGCAATGGTTGCAATGGTTGTAGTGTTCTTTTGTTTACCTTTTGAACAGACTGTGAATAAGATGAATTTTATGATGAAGCTGAATTTTTTTCACGTTACGATACTATTTAGGTGGGATAGTAGTTGGAACTACCTCTGGTATCTTGTAGAGATGACCCCCTAGAGTAACAATGACAATACGAGGATGGGAGTCATAAATAGCATGGCACTTCCACATATATGGCTGGCCCAATAGAACATCATAGGCATATAGTGGGGAAACATAACATAATACCTCATTCTTGAAGTGTTGGATGCCGTATGACAATCAAAATTGTTGGCTGACATAGAGGTCTCATCCCTGGCGAAGCCAGTAATGTTATATGGTTGCGGGTGTGTTGTTTTCGACAATCCCAACTGTTTGACGACCTCTGCTGAGATGAGGTTCTTTTGGCTTCCACTATCAACAATAAAATGCAACGGGGTCCCTTTCACCCACATATTTGAATGAAAAAGGTGCTCCCCCTTTATAGGATCTGTTGGTTCTTCTGGTAATTGTTGTGGTCTCGACAATAACAATGGGGTATGTGTCAATGGTTTATCTTTTCCCATTATTTTTTGAATCAGATTCTGAATCAGGGTTCGAATCCTTGTCTTTGATCTCAGACACCAATGACTATTTTGAGCGACATTCATCATTGTTGTGCCAGGGGATTTTGCGGAAATCACACCATTTTCTAGTTTCCTTCTTGGTCTTTATGTTACCCTTCTTTTCCTGTGGCTTGGAATTGTTTTCTGAAGGCCGGTTGTTAGGGCCATATTTACCATACTTTGGTTGTTGCAGATTTGTAGACCCGAACTCCCACTTGTTCTGGTGTCTAAATTTCTTCTTGAGTTTAACAACATATTGATAAGCAACACCTGGTGATGAGATGTCCATAAAATCCATTTCATTTTGGATGTATCTGTGTAGAGCCCCATGGTATTTCATAACCAGATATCGCTCAGAGTCTTTGATACCCATATTGGTGCATAAGGTATGGAAGGTATTGGTGAACTTTGATACTTCTTGGCCCTTATCTTGTCACAGTGTGGTCCATATCATGTATTGGTCATCATAGTTTCCAACATTGTAATATTGTTCCTTGACTGCATCCACAAAAAAAACCCCAAGTAGGCTCGACCANGGTATGGAAGGTATTGGTGAACTTTGATACTTCTTGGCCCTTATCTTGTCACAGTGTGGTCCATATCATGTATTGGTCATCATAGTTTCCAACATTGTAATATTGTTCCTTGACTGCATCCACAAAAAAACCCCAAGTAGGCTCGACCAAATATATTCCAGACTCCTCTGTGTAAATTTTCTCCAAGTAATTTTCCCACCAATGTTTGACATGGGGTGATATTTAAGGAGTTCGAAGGTGATCGTTTCCCTATCGAAAAAATTATGAACATAGAAATAATTGTATAACAGATTTAACCATTTTTCTAGGGCATCTACATCTATCTGTCCTTCAAATATGGGGATATAAAAATTAACTTGTACCTTGAAAGGTGATTTTCCTCCAAATTTATCTTTTTATGAAGACGTTCCAGTTGTTATCGACAGACGTTGAAGGATGTGGGAAAAATTCTCCATCATTTCGTCCCTCTGTCGCATGAGAGCTTGCTCAAGAAACAAATCAATAAAATCTTTTGCTCTGTCATTTTTGTTTTCTTCTTCCATGGAGTGTTTATTGGGAAGGAGAGAGCGATTTTCATCAAGATATACAAGCTCGAGACCCAAATTTATATACTCGGACCTCATCGAGGACATGCACTGAAAAAATGATCAAGAGCATCCTGCTTTGATACCACTGATACAGATTATTTTCGGCACGAAATGAGAGCGGAGATATAATAAATAAATGTACATAGACATATCATATATCCAATAATATAAAATAAATATATCAGATATGAAACCACAAACATAGAGATATAGTAATACACAATTTCTATTAATGAGTGAAATGTACAAAATTGTAGAAATACAGAGTGAAAGACTAGCTAGAATGGTGGCATCTTATCTCTGAGAAGAGATGTGACAGGTACTCACATTCACAATAAGATGATTACAATGAGGATATAAAGGCATTTTTAACATAAATAAAATCCAAAACCGTAACCCTCGAAGATGAAAATCCAACAGTGTTGTGGACCCCGTTTTGGGTAGTTTGGTGCATCAACTTCCCAAGGGCGTAATTTCGAAATACGATCTCCATTTGGGGTGAACTATATCTTATTGGAAAGGTATCACCGAGGAGATTCCTTTTTGGGTCTTATTCCGAGCCCCGGGCCATTATTAAGGTGATCGTTCTTGAAAAACTTCATTTAGGCCTTCAAAATGACCCCAAAAGTTTAGGAACCGAAAAAATGCTAAAAATAGTAAATTTCCAGAAGACTATTTTGAGCCAGTTGGAATAGGTGGGTGGCCACTGATATCCACCCGGATTATTCATCCATCATAAGGAATCAATGGTATCCATTTCATTGAGTTCCCGGGGAAGAGGGGAAAACATTTGTTGACTCTGCATATTGATAAGTTGCTTGCCTTGATGGAGAAGTTGTGCTACTTAGCTTGTGGAAGGCTTTCATGAACCTATGGCTGGAAGGGTTGGACCTTTTAAACCAATATTTCTACATGATATGACTGTGTGTAGAATGAATCCTTGCACTTTGCTTCAGTCTTGTCAACCAACTTCTTCTAGACAAAAGGTGCTTAGACTGAGGCTGCAGCGATTGTGGTGTTCTTCTGTTCACCTTTTGAACAGACTATGAAGAAGATGATTTTTTTAGTATGAGATACTACCTTGTGGCACTGTTTGGGTAGGACAATAGTTGGAACTACCTTTGGTATTTTGTAGAGATGAACCCCCAGAGTAACAATGAAACTACGGGGATGAGACTCATAAATAGCATGGCGCCTCCACATATATGGCAGGCCCAATAGAGCATCATAGACATCCAGTGGGAAAACATCACATAATACATCATCCTTGAAGGGATGGATGCCGTATGAAAATTGGCACTACTAGTTGACACAGAGGTCTCGTCCCTCGAGAAGCCACCCGATTTGTATGGATGTAGGTGTGGTGTTGTCGACAATCCCAACTGTTTGAAGACCTCTGCTGAGGTGAGATTCTTCTGGATTCCTCTATCAACAATAAAATGTAGTGGGGTCCTGTTCACCCACATCTATGAATGAAAAAGATGCTCCCCCTCTTCAGGATCTTCTAGTTCTTCTAGTTGAATTGTTGCAGTTGTGATAATAACAGTTGGGTCTACGTTGTTGACTTTCCTTTTCCCATTATTTTCTGAATCAGGTTTCGGCTCCTTGTGTGTGATATCAGCCACCAATGACTATTTTGAGTGACATTCATCATTTTTGTGCCATGGGATTTTGTGTAAATTGCACCATTTTCCACTATCCTTATTCATCTTTTCGTTACCCTTATTTTCTTGTGGCTTGGACTTGTTTTCTGAAGTTCGGTTGTTAGGGACATATTTACCATACTTTTTTTGTTGTGGATTGGAAGATCCAAACTACTTCTTGTTCTGGTGCCTAAATTTCTGCTCGTTTTTAACAACATATCGATAAGAAACACCTAGTGATGAGATGTCCAGAAAATCCATTTCAGTTTGGATGTATCTATGTAGAGGGTCATGGTATTTCAAAACCAGATGTCTCTGAGAGTCTTTGATACCCATATTGGTGTGCAAGGTATGGAAGGTATTGGTTAATTCTGACACTTCTTGTCCTCTCTCTTGTCGCAGTGTGGTCCATCTCATGTACTACTCATCATAGTTTTCAACATGGTAATATTGTTCCTTGACCGCATCCACAAAACAATCCCAAGTAGGTTTGACCCGATATATTCCAGAATATTGTGTGGAACTTTTCTCCCAATAAGTCTCCAACCAATGTTTGACATGGATGATAGCTTTAAGGAGTGCGAAGGTGATCTTTTCCCTATCGAAAAATTGTGAACATAGAAATAACCTTATAGCAGATTTAACCATTTTTCTAGGGAATTTGCATCTATCTGTCCTTCAAATACAGGGATATGAAAATTAATTTGTACCTTGAAAGGATAGGTTCCTCCAAAGTGGCCTCTTTATGAAGACACATTGGTTGTTATCAGCGGGTGTTGAAGGATGTGGGAAAAAATCTCCATCATTTCGTCCCTCGATCGTGTGAGAACTTGCTCAAGCAATAAATTAGTTGAATCATATTCTCTATTGTTTTTATTTTCTTGCACCATGGAGGGTTTATTGGGCATGAGAGAATTATTATCATCAAGAGAGACAAGCTCGAGACCCAACTTGCTATACTTGGACCTCGTCAGGGTCATGCACTGAAAAAATGATCAAGAGAAACCCGCTCCGATACCACTTATCTAGATTATTTTCGACATGAAATGAGAGAGAAGATATAATAAATAAATGTATATAGATATATCATATATCCAATTATATAACATAAATATATGAGAGATGCAACCGTAAACACAAAAATACAATAATACACAATTTCTATTATTGAGCGAAATGTACAAAACTGTAGAAATATAGAGTGAAAGACTCGCTAGAATCGTAGCAGATTATCTCTGAGAAGAGATGTGACGACTAATAAAATTCGCAAGAATATAATTAGAATGAATCTCTAAATGAATTTTTAACATAAATAGAATCCAAAACCCTAACCCCGGAAGATGAAAATCCAACAATGTTGTGGACCCTGTTTGGGGTAGTTTGGTGTATCAACATTTCGGGGGCATAACTTCAACATACGATCTTCGTTTGGTGCACACGATAGCTCATTGGAAATTTATCGAGGAGATTAATTTTGGGGGCACACTCAGAGCCTCAAGTTATTATTGAGCTGCTTGATCCTAAAAAAAACTTCATTTAGGCCCTCAAAATGGCCCTCAAAGTTTATGAACCGAAAAACTACTAAAAATAGTAAATTGTCAAATGATTGTTTTGTTCCAGTTGGAATAGGTGGGTGGCCACCGATATCCACCTGGACCAATCCTCCCTCCTTAGGAAGAAATGGTCTCCATTGTGTTGAGTGCCCGTGGACAAGGGAAAATATTTTGTTGAATATTCATCTTGATGAGTTGCTTGACTTGTTGTAGAAGTTGCACTGCTTAGCTTTTTGATGGTTTTCACGAATCTATGGCTGGAAGGGTTGGAACATTTTAACCAGTATGGCTACATGAGATGACTATGTGTAGAAGGAATCCTTGCACTTTGCTTCAATCTTATTGACCTACTTCTGGTGGACAGACAGTTCTTGGATTGATACTGCACTGGCAATGTTCTTCTGTTCACGTTTTGAAGAGACTGTGAAGAAGCTGAATTTTGCAGTATGAGATACTACCTTGTGGAACTATTTAGGTGGGACAATAGTTGGAATTACCTATGGTATCCTATAGAGATGACGCCCGGAGTAATAGTGACACTATGGGGTCGAGAATCATAAATATCATGGTGCTTCTACATATATGGTCGGCCCAATAAAACATAATAGAAATCCAATGGAGACACATCACATAATGCCTCATCCTTGAAGGGTTGGATGTCGTATGACAATCGAAATTGTTGGATGAAACGAAGGTCCTGTCCCTGGTGAAGCCAACCAATGTTATATGGAAGTGGGTTTGGTGTTGTTGACAGTCCCAACTATTTGACGACCTCTGCTGAGATGAGGTTATTCTGGTTTCCACTATCAACAATAAAATGTGGCGGGGTCCCCTTCACCCACATATTTGAAGGAAAAATTCGCTCCTCCTCTTCAGGATCTGTTGGTTCTTCTGGTTGAATCGTTGTGGTTGAGACAATAGCAGTGGGTTCTACGTCGATGATTTGTCCTTTCCCATTATTTTCTGAATCAAATTTTGAATCAGGGTTTGGCTCCTTCTCTTTGATATTGGCCATCAATGAATGTTTTGTGTGACATTCATCGGTGTTGTGCCAGAGGATTTTGTGGAAATCGCACCATTTGCTAGTGTCCTTCTTCATATTTCCATTACCCTTCTTTTCTTATGGCTTGGAATGGTTTTCTGAAGGTTGGTTCTTAGGGCCGTCTTTACCATACTTTGGTTATTGCATATTTTCAAACACGAACTCCTTGTTATGGTGCCTAAATGTCTGGTCATATTTAACAACATATCGATAAGAAACACCCAGTGATGACATGTCTAGAAAATCCATTTCAGTTTGGATGTATCTATGTAGATCCCCACGGTATTTCAAAACCATATGTCACTTGGGTTCTTTGATACCCATCTTGGTGTGCAAGGTATGGAAGGTATTGGTGAAATATGACACTACTTGGTCCCTCTCTTGTCTTAGTGTGGTCCATCTCATGTATTGGTCATCATAGTTGCTAACAGGGTAATATTGTTCCTTGACCGCATCCACAAAAAACTCCGAAGTGTGATCGACTCCATATATTCCAGAATCATGTATGGAAATTTTATTTCAGTAAGTTTCACACCAATGTTTGACATGGGGGAGAGATTTAAGGAATGCGAAGGTGATCTTTTCCTTGCCAGAAAAATTGTGAATAGAGAAATAACCTTCTATTAGATTTAACAATATTTCTAGGGAATATTCATCTATATGTCCTTCAAATATGAGGATATCAAAATTAAATTGTACCTTGAAAGGAAAGGTACATACAAAGTGGCCTCTTTATGAAGTCTCACCGGTTGTTATCGGTAAGCGTTGAAGGATGTGGGTAAAATTCTCCATCATTTCATCCCTTTGTTGTGTGAGAGATTTCTCAAGCAACAGATTAATAGATTCGTCTACCCTGTCATTTTTATTTTTTTCCACCATGGAGGGTTTCTTGGTCGTGTGAGAGAGATTATCATCAAGAGAGACAAGCTCGAGACCCAACTTTCTATACTCGGACCTTGTCAGGGACATGCACTGAAAAAATGATCAAGAGTAGCCTCCTCTGATACCATTGATTCAGATTATTTTCGGCATGAAATCAGAGTGGAGATATAATAAATAAATGTACAAATATATATCATATATCCAATAATATAACAAAAATATATGAGATATGCAACGATAAACATAGAGATACAGTAATACAAAATTTCTATTAATGAGTGAAATGTACAGAACTATAGAAATATATAGTGAAAGACTCACTAGAATGGTGGCATATTATCTCTGAGAAGAGATGTGATGACTACTCACATTCGCAAGAAGATGGTCACAATGAGGCTATAAAGGCCTTTTTAACATAAATAAAATCCAAAACCCCAACCTCGTAAGATGAAAATCCAATAGTGGTGTGGACCTTGTTTTGGGTAGTTTGGTGTGTCAACTTCCCGGGGGCATAACTTTGGCATACGATCTTTGTTTGGGGCACATGATAGCTTGTTGGAAAGGTATTATCGATGATATTCATTGAGGGGGCCCGATCAAATCCTTTGGCTATCTTTGAGGTGATCGATACCGAAAAAAATTCATTTAGGCCCTCAAAATGACCCTAGAAGTTTAGGAACCGAAAAACCTCTGAAAATAGTAAATTTCCAGAAGACTGTTTTGAGCTAGTTGGAATAGCTTGATGGCCAATGATATCCACCTATATTAGTCCTCCCTCCTTAGGAAGCAATGGTATCCATTGCGTTGAGTTCTCGAGGGAGAGAGAAAAATGTTTGCTGAATTTGCATCTTGATGAGTTGCTTGCCTTGCTGGAGAAGTTGCAATGCTTAGCTTGTTGAAGGTTATCAGGAACTTGTGGCTAGAAGGGTTGGCACTTTTTAACCAGTCCAGATACATGAGATGACTGTGTGTAGAATAAATCCTTGCTCTTTTCTTCAATCGTGTTGACCTTCTTCTGCTGGATAGAGGGTGCTTGGACTAAGGCTGCAGTGGTTGTGGTGTTCTTCTGTTCACCTTTTGAACAGACTGTGAAGAAGTTGGATTTTGTAGTATGAGATACTACCTTGCATCATTGTTTAGGTGGGACAGTAGTTGGAAATACCTATGGTATCCTGTAGAGATGATCCCCAGAGTAACAATGACACTATGGGGTCGAGACTCATAAATAACATGGTGCTTCCACATATATGGCTTGCCTAATAAAACATCACAAAAATACAATGGGGAAACATCACATAATACTTCATCCTTGAAGGGCAGATGTCGTATGAAAATTATCACTGTTGGTTGACAGAGAGGTCTCATCCTTGGAAAGGCCACTCGATGTAGTATGGCTAAGGGGTTGGTGTTGAAGACAATCCCAAATGTTTGACGACCTATGTTGATATGAGTTTCCTCTAGATTTTTCTATCAACAATAAAATGCAGTGGGGTCCCCTTCACTCACATCTGTGAATGAAAAAGGCACTCCCCCTCTTCAGGATCTGCTGGTTCTTTTGGTGGAATTTTTGCAGTTGTGTTGGCAGCCCTACACAATTTCATTATTTGAACAAGAAATTACATTTTCTGTAGTTGCCTTCACCTCATATTGTAAATATTATCATTTTGAGATGATTATTGGTCTAGATAAGGTTTTCATTAATTCTTTAAGTTTGTGTTTTCGTTGTGTTTTATGTTTGATTCATGACTGAAAGAATGAATCAAATAAGAAAACTTAGCTACATATTATATTTCTATACAAGGCATTCCTTTTAAGGGTCATCATGCTTATATCCAATTTAAATCCAACACTTGATTGACTTATCTTTGAACGTTTTGGATATTGATAAAAATTTTATATGCTAAGTTTGGCTTGCATTTGAATTATGAGGATTTTTTTTTGTTTTGATATATTTAAACCCTTTGCAAAAAACAATAGTTGTGCTAGTAGTCATGTTAATCAATGCGCAACTACTGTACTTTGTACTTAACTCACCTTGCTAGCAAAATGAACTAATGAGCCTCTCATTACGTGTATAGGTTATCGAATTATCTGTGATAGACTTTCATTACCAGGAATGGTAAAGCTCTATGAACAAACCCTCGATGTTCATGCTATGATAACACACAACCTTCGTTATGGTTTGTTCCTCGTTATCCATTCAGATCTGTTCCTATCACCCCTTCTATATAAATCTACAATCGTTCTGAGTATTCCCTGTTACATTCTAGTCACGTTTTTTATGGCTCCTGTTGTGCGTTCAGAGCCCAATGGCTGTCAGGAATTGCTATCACACGACGATGTAGTCGAGGATTTAAAAATTCAAGGCTAGGATTCCTTTCTTAAAAGGTTCAAAGGCCATAACCTTCAGGTAGAAAGGGCTTTTGCACAGACTTTCGATGGATGTAGAGCGAAAATTGGCGATACCCAGTTAGAGGTAATAAAGGAGTTTGAGAGTGAAGCCATAGGAATTCTATCCACCGACGAGAAATGGTTCAAAAACTCAAAAATTCAAGAAGTTACTTGGAGCCTCTTCATGACCTCTAGGAAAATCAATTACTGCGAAAAAGGTATCCCTATTTCTTTGGTTAAATCTAGGTGGCATGGCCTTCTATTGATCCTCAAACAATTTGTGACCTGTGAGGGTCATTATGGTTTAGTTTTCCTCTATCATATATGACTGCTGATGCATTTCATTGGTTTTTAGTTAAACATGACTTTCTATCTATTGAGAGGCCTGTAAAAAATGTCTAAAAGGTATAAGAGACAGAGCCTTGACTCTAGTCTTTTCCACCACAACTTGATTAAAATTCTGTTAATTCACCATTTGACAATCGTGGACGACTTCTAGGAGGGATTTTTAATGAGAAATGGTTTTGTTACGACTGTTCCTATAGAAATCCCTAATTCAGATGAGCCATTGATTAAAAAACAACTTGACCTCCCAATTAATGAACCATTCTCTCTTAATAGAAACCCTCTAGATGAATCAGAGTTAGTCTTCACATGAGAAAAAGGTTGTTGAATCGGAGTTAGCTAAACCTCCTATGCCTAATTTTGATGTTGTTCAAAACATTACTATGAGCCCCGATGTCAAAAAATATTGCAAACAAACGAAACAAAAAAAAACACACACACAACCTTAGGGTTTCAAAACAAAAGAGAAGGTCATCTTATTTCGAGAAAATTGAGGAATTGAACTGACTCTCATTTGAGCTTGATTGGCATGATCGAGGTCAATGAGTTCTTGTATTCTGAAATTGAAGATTTTCTGGCTTGGGAAGACTCAGATTGTCAAGGGTTTAGTCCTAATGAACCCTATGACTTTGTTATGAATCTACCACCATGTCTCAAGGGTGAGAAGGGGTTCTCTGGGATTGGGTTTGGTCAAGAGAAACTAGCAGGAAAAGATGATACAGTCATGCTTGACTGCACGCTTCACCAATTGGTTATTCCTCCAGTATAGTGTGACGTTTGTCTCCATTGGATTGAACGATATTTCACAGACATTCCCATCCTTCAGGCTCAGATTAAATCACTCATAGCTCAAAGAGAATTGTCGAGATAATAAAATATCGACCTCAGAGTAAACGTAGAGAGGAGGACCAAACACCTTAAAAGGACAGGGAATATAGTGATAAAAAACACAAACAGTGTTAAAGCCGTAATCAATTTCGAGCTAGCGTGATCCATCTTTAGTAAATTATTGAAATGGTAAAATGATTTTCCTCTTATTATATTCATGTTATCTATTTTGAATCGAATCAGTTTGAAATTATATTTTGTTTGCTAAGATAAGACTGGCTATAAAATCTTTTGATTATGTAGCCAAGTCATTTTAAATAATAAATTTTAGAAATTAGTTATTAGAAATTGTCTAACTTATTCTTGTTTTGTTTTCAGGGAATAGTAGATCTCGATGTTGATCATGTTGAAATAATGTAACTGCGAAGAGAATTCTTATTATTATTTTGTTATTGGATTAAATCCCCATTGTGGATTAATCATGTCATTATTATTATTGTTGTTATTGGATTAATCCCCATTGAGGATTAATCATGTCAGTAATTGTATAAGGACCAAATCCCCTTTTGCGGATTGGTCATTGGACAATTACAAAGTGATGAATAAGAAGTCGGCCCCAATAGTTATAATGGAAGGCCCAGAATTAATTAAAGGTGGGTTTACCCACCCAGAGTGAGAGGTCGACCCTGCCAGATGGTGACCCTTCACACGTGCCAGATTGATATAAATAAGAGGCTAGCGCCTCACTTCTGAGACACACTCACTTGCTCATTATCTTATGAGGCAAGCTGCAATTGGAAGTTAGAGAGAGGAGAAGAAGGGTGGTGCATCTCTTGGGGAGGACTTTCTGTATTGGTTTGAGTTATCTCTTGAACATTGTATAAGCCATTTATGATAA
>SNQJ01S0035892.1:77358-118130 GCA_010110895.2 Picea sitchensis | reverse complement strand
AAATGAAAATGTCTCCTTGGTATATATATGAGACTAGGAGGTATAATTACAACTAATGGCCTAAAGCCGACATAAATAAAATAACATTACTAATATAATATGCCCCAATTAAGGGGTAATGAGCCAATATTAGGGCTTAACAACCACAAACTCATCCTTTTCAACAAAAATTAAGAAAGATGCACCCCAAATTAGAACCCACTATCAAGAAAGAACTGAATAAATTACTAAATGCAAAGGCAATTTTCCCAGTGAGAAACACACAATGGGTGTCTAATCTCGTTCTTGTACAGAAGAAAAGTAGTGAAATTTGACTCTGTTTCAAATAACTATCCGGTGAAAAGATAACTATCCCGTTCCTCCAATGGAACAAATCCTTCAACAAGTATTTGGTTCATAAATACTATCTCTGTTAGATGGTTTTTTGGGATATAACCAGGTCCTCATGTCTCCCCCATATCATCTCAAGACCACTTTTCGTACCCCACGGGGGACTTATGCCTACAAGAAGATGCCTTTTGGGCTTATAAATGTCGGGGCCACTTTCCAGAGAGAAATGGACATTGCCTTTCGTGGTCTCTTATATCAATCAGAAGTGGTCTATCTTGATGACATTACCATTTTCTCTAAAAACGAGAAAGATCAATTGTCTCACCTTAGGGATGTCCTAGAACGATGTCGCAAGTATGGAATATCCCTCAACCCTAAGAAATTAGTCTTTGCAGTAGAGAAAGAAAAACTACTTGGGTTTATAGTGCCCAAATACAGAATGATTATTCACCTGGAAATAACCCAAGCTATTTCTAAACTCTCCCCTCCCTCTTCCAAAAAATCCATGCAATCCTTTTTAGGAAAGATTAACTTCGTTAGAAGATTTGTCCCAAGTTTCTCAGAAATGGTAAGGCTTTTATAGAATTTAATTAAAAAGGATGATCAGTATCGTTGGGGACCCCAAGAAAGTCAATCTTTTGATTCTATTAGAAAAAAAAATAGTAGAAGCTCCTTCCTTGATGAGCCCCAAATTTTCCCAAGATTTCACTCTTTGCACTTTCGCCTCTGATCGATTTTGTGTTGCTGTGTTGACACAAAAGAATTTTGAAAGCAATGAAATACCCATTGCCTTCATGAGCTCATTTTTCAAAGGGGCAGAGCTGAATTGCCCAGCTGTGGATCAACAAGCATATGTTGTTTTTAAAGTAGTGAAACACTTCCGGTCATATATGTTGAAATCCAGAACTAAAGTCATCATTCCTTACCCGACTATGAGAAACTTGTTGGTACAAAAGGAATTGGGTGAAAAATGAGAAAATTGGATGATGTCGTTACAATAATATGACCTAGAAATAACTCCTGCACAAATTGTTAGGGGTCAAGGCCTATGTAAAATAGTGGTTGATTCAGTTGAAGGACAGGAAAGTCAAATTAACATCTCAACTGTAAATTAGCACAACATGAAAAAAATCAGTTGTACACAAGTTGTTTCTAATTCTTGGTATGATGATATTAAATTTTATTTAACACATGGATCTGCTCCCCAGTATCTTGATCCTAATAACAGAAGAGCACTAAGACTGAAATATGCATCTTTCCAGTTAATAAATGATGTCTTATTTCAAAAGAATTTTGATGGTGTTCTTATGCGTTGTTTGGAAAAGGATGAAGCAGAGAAAGTACTATATGAGCTTCATGCAGGTGAGGTTGGTGGTCACTTCGACGGAGACACCACTACTCATAAGGTGTTAATATATGGGTACTATTTGCCCACGTTATTTAAAGACACCCATGCGTTGTGTCGTAAATGCATAATTTTCCAGAAGGCCGTTGGACGGGTGAAAAAGGAAGCATTCCCTTTGCAGCCTATTACTGTAGATTCACCTTTTCAGCAGTGGGGTCTTGACATCATAGGACCAATTAACCCTTCTTCCTCATAGCAACACAAATATATCATTACGAAAATGGATTATTTTACCATATGGTTCGAAGCCACACCTTTGAAAGTGGTAAACACGAATCAGGTAGTATCCTTCCTTAATTCGCATATCATTACTCGATTCGACAATCCCAAATGTTTGGTCTTTGATAACACATCTCATTTCTCATCCCTGGATATGAATGTGTTTTCTTTAGAAAAATGGATTAAATTGAAATATTCTTCCAGCTATTACCTCCAAGGAAATGGTCTAGCATAATCAACAAACAAAAATTTGATCAAGATCATTAAGAGGACAGTTTCTGAGAACCATAAGAACTAGCACAATGCACTATTTAATGCACTCTGGGCTGATAGAGTGACACCAAAAACCTTTGTTGGTAATTCCCCTTTCTTTCTCATCTACGGGAGAGAAGCAATCCTACCTCCTCATGTTTTACTTCCATCTCTGCAATTATCGCAAAAAGTCCAAGAAGAGGACTACCCTCCTCTGGAAAGTCGAATTATTGCCTTGTTAAAACTGGAGGAAGTAAGAGCGCAAGAAAAGAAGAAGCTGGATCAACATCAGCAGATTGTAAAAAGATGGTTTGATTCAAACTCTTCTTCAGATAGGAACTTCGAGGTAGGAGACTTGGTTCTCAAATGTAATAAACTGCACGAGGGAAAGGGGGAACACACCAAGTTCTAGAATCTATGGTTGGGACTGTTTTTAATTGCTGAGAAACTAGGTCCCATCTCTTTCCGTCTGCACAATTTGGAGGGATAGCCAGACAATTTCCCGGTGAATGGCCAAGCTCTCAAAAGATATTTCTCCTGAGATAATTCCAGATGCATCTCTCTGTACATATTTTTCTTCTTTAATTTTCTTTTTGTCTTTTGATTTTGGTTCTTTTCATTTTGCTGGTTTTCACTAGTTTCTGAATAAATTTATGTCTGGGTCACCATTTATTTCATGAAAGGAAACCAGAAGTCTCATCATAAAGAAACATTCGAGGTCATTTCAAAGCATCAGTGCTATAAATTGCCAAAACTCAGACTAGCAAAAGAAACTTTATGTTCAAAATAGTCTTCTCGGTTTCACTTTATAATCACGAGAGGATACGATCATCATTAAAACTCTTTACGCTGTCCCTATTTTTAAAGAAAAAAACTCGAGTATGCCTTCCTGTCCTCAAAAAGTTAATATTATCATAAAACTAAGTTCAGGTCATGATGAAGGCCGTCAAATGAGAAATTAAATTGAAAAATATAAAGTTGTTCGAAGTTTGAAATTTTCAGCATCACCCTGCTCTCTTGAAGATCATAAAGTTTATGTCAAATTGTAAATAAATTCTAGAGAGTTGAAAACACTGTAAAGTGTGGGAAGTGTCTGTAAACCTGCCGAGATAGTGAACAAGTCTGCAAGCAGTGGGTAAATGCATGCACAATTCCAAGGCAACTTCGTCGGGGTACTGAACAAGCACACTGGCAGTGAAGCAATTTCGGGTTCAAGAAAATTATCAGGTATAACTTTTGGTATTAATCGTAAAATTTCCTTCATACTGAATTGATATTTCTTGGACAGGGTAGAGGTGTCAGAGTGGGTTAATTGACATCCCTGCCGAGGCTATGGATGCCTGCTGGCAACAATGGCCCTGACAACAATATTGGAGTCTGTTGCTTAAATGTCGTCTCACTCATAATTAAAACTTGTTACCAGATTGCATTCGAACAGGAACACATCTGACACTAGAATGTGTGTGTGTATGTGTGTGTGTGTTTTTGATCAGTATTATTGACTTGTTGTCGAATGTTCTTTAATTTTTCGATCATTATGATCTTTCCTAACATGAACTCTCTAGTGATGCATAGATAACTGCTTCGCCCAGTAATTCACCACTGTTGGCAGCCCTGCACGATTTCGTTATTTGAACAAGAAATTACATTTCTTGTAGCTACCTTCACCTTATCTTGTAAATATTATCATTTTGAGATGATTACTGGTTTAGATAAGGTTTTCATTAATTCTTTAAGTTTGTGTTTTCGTTGTGTTTTATGTTTGATTCATGACTGAAAGCATGAATCAAACATGAAAACTTAGCTCCATGTTATATTTCTATACAAGGCATTCCTTTTAAGGGTCATCATGCTTATATCCAATTTAAATCCAACACTTGATTGACTTATCTTTGAACATTTTGGATATTGATATAATTTTTGTATGCTAAGTTTGGCTTGCATTTGAGTTATGAGGATTTTTTTTTTCTTTTGATATATTTAAACCCTTTTCAAAAAACAATAGTCATGCTAGTAGTCATGTTAATCAATGTGCAACTAATGTACTCTATAATTAACTCACCTTGCTGGCACATTGAACTAATTAGCCTCTCATTATGGTTATAGGTTATCGAATTCTGTGTGACAGACTTTCATTACCAGGAATGGTAAAGCTCTACAAAAAAACCCTCAATGTTCATGCTATGATAACACAACGCTTTCGTTATGGTTTGTTCCTCGTTATCCATTCAGATCTATTCCTATCACCCCTTATATATAAACCTACAACCATTTTGAGTCTTCCCTGTTACATTATAGTCACGTTTGTTATGGCTCTTGTTGTGCGCTTGGAACCCAATGGCTTTCAGACATTGATATCACACAATGATGCAGTCAAGGATTTAAAAAGGCAAAGCTGGGATGTCTTTATTAAAAGGTTTGAAGGCCATAACCTTCAGGTAGCAAGGGATTTTTCACAGACTTTCAATGGATGCAGAGCGGAAATTGGTGATACCGAGTTAGAGGTAACCGAGGAGTTTGTGAGTGAATCCATAGGATTGGAATCCACCGGCGAGAAATGGTTCAAAAACTCAAAAATTCAAGAAGTTCCTTGGAGCCTCTTCATGATCTCCAGGAAAATCAATTGCTACAAAAAAGGTATCCCTATTTCTTTGGTGAAATATAGGTGGCATGGCCTTCTATTGATCCTCAAACAATTCGTGACCTGTGAGGTTCATAATGGTTTATTTTTCTTCTATCATATACGCCTACTGATGCATTTCATTGGTTTTCAATTAAACATGCCTTTCTATGTGTTGAGAAGCCTGTACAAAATGTCTAAAAGGTATAAGAGACAGAGCCTTGAATCTAGTCTTTTCCACCACGGCTTGATTAAAATTTTGTTGATTCACCATTTGACAACCGTGGGCGACTGTTGGGAGGGATTTTTAATGAGAAATGGTTTTGTTACAATCGTTCCTGTAGAAAGCCCTAATTCAGATGAGCCATTCATTAAAAAATAGCTTGATCTCCCAATTAATGAACCAGACTCTCTTAATAGAAACCCTCTAGATGAGATAAGACCAAGTCAATCTTCACATGAGCAAAAGGTTGTTGAATCGGAGTTAGCTAAACCTACTGTGCCTATTTTTGATGTTGTTCAAAATGTTACTATGAACCCCAATGTAAAAAAATATTGTAAACAAACGAAACAAAAACACACAACATTAGGGTTTCAAAACAAAAGAGAAGGTCATCTTATTTCAAGAAAAATGAGGAATCGAAACGTCTCTCATTTGAGCTCGATCGGCCCAATCGAGGTCAATGAGTGCTCAGATTCCGAAATTGAAGATTTCCTGGCTTGGGAAGACCTGGATTGTCAAGGTTTTTGTCCTAATGAACCTTATGACTTTGTTATGAATATACCACCATGTCTGAAGGGTGAGAAGGGGTTCTCTGGGATTGGGTTTGGTCAATATAAACTAGCAAGAAAAGATGATACAATTATGCTTGACTATACGCTTCACTAAGAGTTTGTTCCTTCAGTACAGTGTGACGTTTGTCTGCATTGGATTGAATGATATTTCACAAACATTCCCATCCTTCAGGCTTAGATTAAATCACTCACATCTCAAAGAGAATCGATGAGACAATAAAATATCGACATCAGAGTAAACGCAGAGAGGAGGGCCAAATGCCTTAAAAGGACATGGAATATAGTGATCAAAAACATAAACAATGTTAAATCCATAATCAATTCCAAGCTACCCTGATCCATCTTTAGTAAATTGTTGATATGGTAAAATGATTTTCCTCTTATTATATTCATGTTATCTATTTTGAATCGAATTAGTTTGAAATTACATTTTTTTTGCTAAGATAAGTCTGGCTACAGAATCTTTCGATTCTATAGCAAGTCATTTTAAATAATTGATTTTAGAAATTAGTTATTAGAAATCGTCTAACTTATTCTTGTTTCATTTTCAGGGAATAATAGATCTTGATGCTGATCATCTGGTGGAAACATGTTCTATTTTGCATTATAATGACTAGTTTTTCCTTTTCTGTTTTCTTTTGTAAAAAACTTTTATTAATTTTTGGGAAAAATCAACTCAGTTATGAGTGGATGTTAGCCCTCTATTTTTGTAATATTTTTGATCTCATGAGATCCTATCCTATCCTAGGAGATAGGAAGATGGGATTTCAAAACATTTAAATACTCTTCATTTTAGAAGGAAAAGGCACCTTTGCCTTGAACAAGTTATGGACAAATGATTTCAGAACTTAATGGAACAACTTATAACAATTTGTCTTTAGACCAATGTGAATGTTGTCTCATTTATTTTTTGTCTCTATTATTTTGGAACAATAATGGGTTGTATATCTTTAGTCTCTATGACATGTGATATTCCATTTTATTTGATATTTTAAATGTTGTCTCTAATTGTTGTGAGTTGATATATAATATGAACATTCTACATTGAGATTTATATTACTGTGATCATTCATAATTACAAGATCATCGTGTATACTTGTCTTTCATTTTGTTCTCATATTTCTAGCTACCAACAAACATCTAGAGTTTGTTCTGGAGGCATCATTATCAATGTATCATAGATTTTTCTTACAGGCATAACAACTTGATTATTGGATTGCACATAAGACATAGACATGATTTAAAACTCAGGTTAGCTTCACTTCTATTTCACTTTTGTTAATTTTCCCATTAGTGAAACAAGATAGTTTTAGATTGGCTTTGACCATCTGTACATCTTTGTTTCACAACTTAGTTAGTTCAAGTTTCATTAGACTTTTAATTAGAAAAAAGAAAATACAAATATTTTCTTTTTTTATCTGGTTTTGAGACTAATTATAAAACATAATTTTTTGCAAAGATTTTGTTAAAACTTGCACCCTGTAAATCCTGTTTATAAGTGACATGTTCATACTTTCTTTTCTTATTAACATAGTTGTAAATAATTAGATTAAAGTTCATAGGTTATTATAGTCTTAGTATTAGTTAGTTTATCTCTTTTATTTTAGGACCCTAGATTGTCTAACGGAGCCATTAAACCCGTCAGAATAGGTTACACCAAACGTCTTTGGCTATTTAGACAAACCTAGACCAGATCTATTCTTCTAGTTGATGGCTTGTCAAATTTTCCTGTCAAGAGGTCGCGATAGCAGAAATGGGGTTTGCGTCGATGATTTTTATGAATATGATTCTGAATCAAGGTTTGGATCCTTGTCTTTGATCTCAACCACCAATGACTGTTTTGAGTGACGTTCATTGGTGTTGTGCCAGGGGATTTTATGGAAATCGCACCATTTTCCAGCGTCCTTCTTTGTATTTACGTTACCCTTATTTTCCTGTGGCTTGGAATTGTTTTCTGATTGGTTTTTATGGCCTTCTTTACCATACTTTGGTTGTTGTAGATTTGTTGACCCAAACTCCTACTTGTTTTGGTGCCTAAATTTTCAGAAGACTTTTTTGAGCCAGTTGGAATAGGTGGGTGGCCACCGATATCCACCTGGATTACTCTTCCCTTCTTAGGAATCAATGGTCTCCATTGCATTGAGTGCCTGGGGGAGATAGAAAAATGTTTGTTGAATCTGCATATTGATAAGATGTTTGCCTTGCTGGAGAAGTTGCGCTGCTTAGCTTGTTGAAGGCTATCATGAACATGTGGCTAGAAGGGTTGGACCTTTTTAACCAGTCTTGCTACATGAGATGACTATGTGTAGAAGTAATCCTTGCACTTTTCTTCAATATTGTCGATCTACTTCTGTCGGACAGAAGGTTCTTGGACCGAGGCTACAGTGGTTGTGGTGTTCTTATGTTCACCTTTTGAACATACTGTGAAGAAGATGAATTTTGTAGTATGAGATAATACCTTGTAACAATGTTTAGGTGGGAAAGTAGTTGTAACTACCTTTGGTATCTTGTAGAGATGACCCCCTAGAGTAACAATGACACTATGAGGATGAGACTCATAAATAACATGGTGTTTCAACATATATGGTTGGCCCAATAGAACATCAAAAGAATCCAATGGGTAAACATCACATCATAGCTCATCCTTAAAGGGATGGATGCTGTATGACAATTGACACTTCTAGATGAAACAAAGGTCTTGTCCTTGGTGAAGCCACCCGATGTTCTATGGTTGCAAGTGGGGTGTTTTTGAAAATCCCAACTGTTTGAATACCTTTGTTGAGATGAGGTTCTTTTGGATTCCACTATAAAAAATAAAATGTAGTGGGGTCCCCTTCACCCACATCTATGAATGAAAAAGGTGCTCCCCCTCTTCAGGATCTACTAGTTCTTATGGTTTAATTGTTGCATTTGTGGCAGTATCAGTTGGGTCTACGTTGATGATTTAATTTTTCCCATTATTTTCTGAATAATATTATGAATCTGGTTTTGGCTCCTTATGTGTGATCTTAGCCACCAATGACAATTTTGAGCGACATTCATTGTTGTTGTGCCAGGGGATTTTGTGGAAATCGCACCATTTTCAAGTGTCCTTCTTCGTCTTTCCGTTCCCTTATTTTCTTGTGGCTTGGACTTGTTTTCTGAAGGTCGATTGTTAGGGCCATATTTACCATACTTTGTTTGTTGTGGATTTGAATACTTGAAATCCTGCTTGTTCCGGTGCCTAAATTTCTACTCGATTTTAACAACATATTGATAAGCAACACCCAGTGATGAGATGTCCAGAAATTCTATTTCAGCTTGGATGTATCTATGTAGAGCTCCATGGTATTTCAGAACCAGATGTAGCTAAGAGTCTTTGATACCCATCTTGGTGTGAAAGGTATGGAAGGTATTGTTGAATCATGACACTTCTTGGCCCCTCTCTTGTCGCAGTGCGGTCCATATCATGTACTAGTCGTCATAGTTGCCAATAGGGTAATATTGTTCCTTGGTCGTGTTGTCGCAAGAGTTAACTCTAGGTTGTAATAGAGCCAAAGCACATTTTAAATGAAATAATAATTTGTATATTGATCAGTCATAGGAGGCTTCTAGAACTAGGTTCGAAACAAGCCTTTCAATCGCTTATAGATCATAAATGAAGAGGCATGACCTCTTTTTCCTAATTTAATTGAACTAAGAAAGATGGATAGAAGATAGGGGATGAATGAGACTGAAACAAAGAGATAGGTATCTAATTATGATAAGTACAATCTTCATTTCAATAGAGGAATGACAAAATAAGTTTTAAATATAACATGCATATATATAACTTGTAATTTAGGCAGAAACAATCAAGCTACGGGTCTTGTTTTGCTCACAGCATAAATAGAGGAAACACCGAACCTGACAGGTTGCCCAATAAATGACTACAACAGAGGTATTACTGAATTGGAGCCATTAAAAGTTAAATATTTAAAATAATGAATAACAAATGAATGTAAACCTGAGAAAACAATACAAGGAAAAGAAAATTACACAGTGACAAGGTGTAGAATCTCTTGGCATTTTGTTCTATATTCTCTGAAAAGGAATGCATTACAAACCCAACCTCCAAGAGGCTCTCGAGCCGTTCCCCCCCTTTTAAAATGTTACAAATATTACTCATATAGGTATTGAGGTCGAAAATCCTCCCAAATCTAAAATATAACAATAGTTACAATCAATTCTTGAAATGTTATGCCATAGAAAATGGGTCAAACTGCTGAAAATTGGGGCTATGGTTATGGTTCTGTTTCTCTCGAATCGTGACAGCTGTGTATAAATTGAAAGAGTATTTTGTGAATCTATTTTTTATGAGAAAAAAAATCTCTTTGTTCCCTGATATCCATTTTCATTTCCCCCAGACCTGCATTTTACAAACATGTGTCAAAACAGGAAAATATGAGATTCGAAAATTAGGGCTCGGAAATGGATTCGATTCTCCCAATATGTGACACTTGTAGGAAAAATGAGAGAGTATATTTATCTATTATGTGTTAGGCACAAAATCCTCCGACCGTTTCTCAAAATGATCCTCTAGTCGCTCAGAACCATCACTTGAAAATGATGACTCAACACAGTAAAAAACGCCACATTTATGAAAACGAACCTCATCTTGCAGGGGCCTTTTGACTTCCTTCCAAAGATCCAAATGAAATTATGAAGACACCAATGGAAATATTAGGATCTTTATATGTCTATCAAATATTCGAACGCAGAAAATGGCCTCTCCAAGGCTGAGAAAAATGGTTTTTTCCCAAGGCAGTTTTTTGCATATGACCACGGTCGCAATTTCGGGTTTTTGGGTTTCGGGGAAATGGAGAAGTGGTTATTTAAAACACTACACCGGCCAAATACCTGAAATAGAGCCTGGATTTACATGTAATACCATTCTTGTGATTTCTGTGCATACGACACACCTCTTTCCGGTCTCCTCGTGAGTCATTCTTCATGCAACTTAATGCTCGAACAGTTGGTGTGTTTCTTTGATCCCCACTTGAAAACCTCTCCTTGGAGTCTTATGTGCGTGTCTTGTGACTTGGAATATGTGTGGCTTACGGTGGATAATTCAGAGATTTGGAAGTGAAGAGTAGTGGACCCAACGATTTTATAAAAGAGAATGATGCGAAGGGTTTGGATTAATTAATATCTTTTCAAACTTTAAAATATAATATAAATTTTAAAATTATATAAAATAATTTTAAAATAATATATGGAAAGAGACAAACTTACAGTTTGATTTTGTAACTTGACACTCTTCACAATGAAGGAATTTCGAAGTAGGAAGAAATGAGAGACCTTGGGAAACTTTTAAAGCTTTTGATATCTTGACGGTAGAAAAGTTCGACGAAAAAGGTGATAGGTTTTAGAGTTTTTACTGCGGTGGAAAGGTTGTGCTGAATGGCGTAAGGGTTTGATGGTTACACAAGCTTACGCCAGGAGACAAGGGTTTGAAAATACGTGGTGTAACTAACATATTTTTTGGAGAAAGACACTGAGTTGATAAATTTTCGACATTTGTTCCAACATAGGCTCCATTTAGGGATGGTGCTTTCCTGTAAAGTGCCAAGAATAGTAGACCACGTGCCTTCATCCATTGGGAAACCTAAAATCATCCTTATCAAAATCTGAACCATGTCACTTCACTTGCGTCTTTCCGAGACAAAAAAAAAAACCGCTTATGCATTCATTGGGCTATGGAGTCCTAATGCCTTAGATCAAAACCATACTGGATGCCAAACTGAACTGGAAACATACTGAAAAACACCGTTATAATCTAATGCTCAAAGTCAAACTTATTTATATACATCACCTACTCTAACTGATATCACTGCTTTGTTCAAGTATAGGAAATTTTCCAAATCAACCAAGCGAGTATCTGACTAACAATCTTGATTATGCTTCCATCTTTGTACACAAAAATGACAGGAGCAACTGCAAATTTCAAAACATGCCCTGGGAGAAGGTTCTTACAGTTTTGAAATTCAGACTTCAGGAAGTTGGAAATAAAAGATTCAATCCCCCATTTTGACCCCATATAAACTGCTACTGGATCATAGAAGGGAAAATATATACCACTTTCACAATTAACCCATACTTCCTCCTACTGGGCAAGCTATCTGAAATGATTTTGTGCACTTTGTCCATTGTTGATTTTTTCTTCTTCTGGTGCATAAATGTTGCATTGAAACTTACTAGTATGTTTCTGAATAGTTTCTAAACAGGGAGGAGATATCAATTGTTTCATTAACCCCTGCTTATGTCCTTCATATGTTGTCCAAAGATCTTTTTGATAGATGTCATACATAGGCTGATTTCTTTCAAGATGTTGCCAATTTCTTTCCTGCTAAACCAAAGTTTCATGCTGTTCATTATCTTCAGAAACACTTTCATCATATTCATCAAACAAAGGAGGATTGTCATAAATTTTTGTGTGTGATGAAAGAGAAATCTTCTCTTCTTGATTTTCATCATAAACAGACTGCTCATAGCACAGTCCAGAACATTGACTTTCATAAATTTCTATTTTGTGAGGATCTAGCAAAGATGGCTAAATATCCACCAACTGATTTTCTTTCGGATTTACAACCGTGATCATACCTGAAATCTCTATTACATTTGGATGATTATAATCCTCCTAAAACTCTTCATGAAATGGATTTTTGGCGACATACAATTCATCATATTTTAGGACCTTTACTTGATCGTGAAACTGGTAAGTAAGGGATTCTGCCATAGGAAAATGACTATGTTATATATCAACAAATAGTGATTGTATATGACCTCCCATAAGTTGTTGGTCTTGATGAATATTTAAACCAGTGATTTCATCATCATATTATACAATTAAACCATTTCATCATCATTAATATTAAAAAACTCGTTATGAACGTATTTCTCTTGAACAACATAATTAAAAATAGAGTCATATATGAATGAGCTTGAATCTAGCTCTTCATCTGAAAAAGCGTTTTCCTCTTCATTGTTGCAACAAATATGGTTGTGAAGGGCTTCTGAACTTTCTACTTCATCTTCATGGAGCTTGGTTTGATATTCTTCTTGAATATGATCACAAGAGCTATCATATCCTGCTTCTTTATCAACCAACTCTTATTCATATTGATTGTCTTCATCGACTTGAGAAATTTTTGTTGTTCCTTCCTCCTCTTCAAGAAGATTTGTTTGATATTTTTCTCTTATGAATTCTATATTGCAGCAATATTCAAAAAGGATTTCAGTTGAATAGATCCTCTTACAATGTTGATGAAAAAATGTGTGGAAATATTTCAATGAAGGAATAATGGAATGGGGTAAATATTTATACCAAATTCTAGCATCTCTTTCCAACGAAAAACATAAACAGCTTCATGAGGACATATTCATGGTGTAAATTTAATTCATCCATGAGCTTGTGGAATTCAAGCAAGTGTTGAGCGGGATTGTCGTCGGCATATCCTCCAAATTTAGGGAGGACATATTCCCAAATTTTGATGTCTAGAACAATGTTTGGAAAACCATAAACATTTGTTAAGTCGAGAGGATCAAACCTTGGAGCAATCCGAGCAGTGAACGAATTCGACATTTTGAGACCAGTGGAGTCACCAGTGAATCATGTAGATTATTCGAACCAAGGATTCTCCAAGTGAATGATCACAACCAATTGAATGAATATCCCTTGTTCACCATCAATGAATAGATATCAACTTTTGTCATATCCCAGGGAAGATAGCTTCGTTCCTCCATCCCCGACAAGGGCGCCAGAAAATGTTGTCACAAGAGTTGACTCTAGGCTATAAGAGAGCCAAGCCTTAGCATATTTTAAATGAAATAATAATTTGTAGATTGATCAGTCATAGGAGGCTTCTGGAACTAGGTTTGAAACAAGCCTTTCAATCACTTATAGATCAAAAATGAAAAGGCATAACCGTGTTTGCCTAATTTAATTGAAATAAGAAAGACGGATAGAAGATAGGGGATGAAGGAGACTGAAACAAAGAGATGGGTATCTAATTATGATAAGTATAATATTTATTTCAATAGAGGAATGCCAAAATAAGTTCGAAAGACAACATGCATATATATAACTTGTAATTTAGGCAGAAACAATCAAGTTATAAGTCTTGTTTTGCTCACAACATAAATAGAGGAAAAAATGAACCTGATAGGCTGCCCAATAAATGACTACAAGAGAGGTATTAATAAATTGGATCCATTACAGGTTAAATATGTAAAAGAAGGAAGAACAAATGAATGTAAACCTGAGAAAACAATACAGGAAAAACAAAATTACACAGTGACAAGGTGTAGAATCTCTTGGCATTCTGTTCTATATTCTCTGAAAAGGAATGCATTACAAACCCAACCTCCAAAAGGCTCTCAGGTTGTTCCCCCCCCCCTTTCAAATGTTACAAATATTCCTCATATAGGTCTTGAGTTCTAAAATCCTCCCAAATCTAAAATATAACAATAGTTACAATCAATTCTTGAAACTTTCTGCCATAGAAAATGGGCCAAACTGCTGAAAACTGGGGCTACGGTTATGGTTCTGTTTATCTCGAATCACGATAGATGTGTATAAAATGAAATATTATTTTGTTAATATGTTTTTTCTGAGAAAAAACCTCTCTCATTTCCCTGATATCCATTTTCATTTTCCCCAGATCAACATTTTACAAACATATGTCAAAACAAAAAAATATCAGATCCGAAAATTAGGGCTCAGAGATGGATTTGATTCTCCCAATATGCGACACCTTTAGGAAAACTGAGAGAGGATATTGATATCTTATGTGTTATTCACAAAATACTCCGAATGTCTCTCAAAATGATCCTCCAGTCGCTCAGAATCATCATTTGAAAATGATGACTCGACACAGTAAAAAAGGCCACATTTCTGAAAACGAACCTCATCTTGCGGGGGACTTTTGACTGTCTTCCCAATATCCAAATGAAATTATTAAGACTCCACTGGAAAGCTTAGGATCTTTATATTTTGATAGAATATTCGAACATGGAAAATGGCCTCTCCAAGGCTACGAAAAATGGTTTTTTCCCAAGGCATCTTTTTTCATATCACTGGGGTCTCGATTTCGGGTTTTCGGGTTTCAGGGAAACAAAGAAGTAGTTATTTAAAACACTACGTCGGCCAAATCCCATAAATAGAGACCCAATTTACATGTAATACCATTCTTGCGATTTTTGGGCATATGACACACCTCTTTTGAGTCTCCTCCTGAGTCTTTCTTCATGCGACTTAACGCTCGAACAGTTGGTGCGTTTCTTTGATCCCCACGTGAAAACATCTCCTTGGATTATTGTGTGTGTGTCTTGTGACTTGGCATATGTGTGGCTTACGGTGGATAATTCAGATATTGGGAAGTGAAGAGCAGTGGACCCAATGATTTTATAAAAGAGAATTATGCGAAGGGTTTGGCTTAATTAATATCTTTTCAAACTTTAAAATATAATATAAATTTTAAAATTATATAAAATAATTTTAAAATAATATATGGAAAGAAACAAACTTATAGTTTGATTGTGTAACTTGAAACTCTTCACAATGAAGGAATTGTGAAGTAGGACAAAACGAGAGACCTTGGGAAACTTTTAAAGATTTTGAGATCTTGACGGTAGAAAATTTCGGTGCAAAAGGTGATAGGTTTTAGAGTTTTTACTGTGGAGGAAAGGTTGTGCTGAATGGTGCAAGGGTTTGATGGTTACACAAGCTTACTCTAGGTGAAAAGGGTCTAAAAGTGGAGTAACTAACATAAATTTTGGAGAAAGACACCGAGTTGAGAAATTTTCGACATTTGTTCCAACATACCACATCCACAAACAAATCCCAAGTGGGCTCGACCCGATATATTCTAGACTTGTCTATGGAAATTTTCTCCCAATAAGTCTCCCACCAATGTTTGACATGAGGGAGATATTTAAGGGGTGTGAAGGTGGTGTTTTCCCTATCATAAAAATTGTGAACAAAGAAATAACCTTATAGCAGATTTAACCATTTTTCTCGAGCATTTGCATCCATCTGTCCTTCAAATATAGGGATATCAAAATTACGTTGTAACTTGAAAGGTGAGGTGCCCCCAAAATATCCACTTTATGAAGAAACGTTGGTTGTTATCGGCGAGCATTGAAGGATGTGGGAAAAATTCTCCATCATTTCATCCCTCGGTCGTGTGAGAGCTTGCTCAAGCAACATATTAATAGAATCATTTGCTCTATTGTTTTTATTTTCTTCCACCATGTAGGGTTTCTTGGGAATGAGATAATGATTATCCTCAAGAGAGACAAGCACGATTCCCAACTTGCTATAATTGGACCTCGTCGGGGTCATGCACTGAAAAAACGATCAAGAGCAACCTGCTCTGATACCACTGATTCAGATTATTTTCTGCACAGAATGAGAGTAGATATATAATAAATAAATGTATAGAGATATATCATATATCCAATTATATAACAAAAATATATTAGATATGCAACCATAAACACAAAGATATAGTAATACACAATTTCTATTATTGAGCGAAATGTACAAAACTGTAGAAATATAGAGTGAAAGACTCACTAGAATGGTATCCGATTATCTTTGAGAAGAGATGTGAAGGCTAACCAAATTCGCAAGAAGATGATTACAATGAGGCTCTAAAGGAATTTTTAACATAAATAAAATCTAAAACCCTAACCCTGGAAGATGAAAATCCAACAGTGTTGTGGACCCCGTTTTGGGTAGTTTGGTGTATCAACGTTTCGGGGTCGTAACTTCGGCATACAATCTTCATTTGGTTCACATGATAGATCGTTGTAAATGTATCATCAAGGAGACTCATTTTGGGGGCTCATTCAGAGCCACAGGTTATCATTGAGCTTCTTGATCCTAAAACAAACTTCATTTAGGCCCTCAAAATGGATCCGAAAGTTTATGAACCGAAAAAATGCTAAAAATAGTAAATTGCCAAATGATTGTTTTGATCCAGTTGGAATAGGTGGGTGGCCACCGATATCCACTAGGACCAATCCTCCCTCCTTAGGAAGCAATGGTCTCCATTGTGTTGAGTTCCCGTCGAAGAGGGAAAAGTTTTGTTGAATCTTCATCTTGATGAGCTGCTTGGCTTGTTGTAGAAGTTGGAGTGCTTATATTTTTGAAGGTTGTCATGAATCTATGGCTAGAAAGGTTGGAAATTTTTAACCAGTATGGCTAAATCAGATGACTATGTGCAGAAGGAATCCTTTCACTTTGCTTTAATCTAATCGACCTACTTCTATTGGACAGAAGGTGCTTGGATTGAGACTCCAGTGGTTGTGGTGTTCTTATGTTCACCTTTTGAAAAAAATCTGAAGAAGCTGAATTTTGTAGTATGAGATACTACCTTGTGACACTGTTTAGGTGGGATAGTAGTTGGAACTACCTTTGGTATCATGTAGAGATGACCCCCAGAGTAAGAGTGACACTACATGATCGAGACTCATAAATAGCATGTCACTTCCACATATATGGTCGGACCAACAAAACATCACAAAAATCCAATGGGGAAACATCACCTAATACCTCATCCTTGAAGGGATGGATGTCGTATGACAATCGACACTGTTGTCTAAAACGAAGGTCTCATCCCTAGCGAAGCCACCCAATGTTGTATGGCAGCGGGTGTGGTGTTGTTGACAATCCCAATTGTTTGACGACCTCTTCTAAGATGAGGTTCTTATGGTTTCCTTGATCAACAATAAAATGTAGTGGGGTCCCCTTCACCCACATCTTTGAAGGAAAAAATTTCTCCCCCTCTTTAGGATCTGCTAGTTTTTCTGGTTGAATTTTTGTGATCGAGACAATAGCAGTGGGGTCTACGTCGACGATTTTTCCTTTCCCATTATTTTCTGAATCAGCTTCTAAATTAGGGTTTGGATCCTTCTCTTTGATCTTGGCCACCATTGTCTATTTTGACTCACATTCATGGGTGTTGTGTCGGAGGATTTTGTGGAAATCGCACCATTTTCCAGTGTCCTTATTCGTCTTTCTGTTACCCTTCTTTTCCTATGGCTTGGAATGGTTTTGTGAAGTATGGTTGTTAGGGCCGTCTTTACCATACTTTGGTTGTTGCATATTTGAAGACATGAACTCCCACTTGTTATGGTGCCTAAATTTCTGGTCTATTTTAGCAACATATCGATAAGAAACACCCATTGATGACATGTGTTTAAAATCCATTTCAGTTTGGATGTATCTGTGTAGAGCCCCATGGTATTTTAGAACCATATGTCACTCGGATTCTTTGATACCCATATTGGTGCGTAAGGTATGGAATGTATTGGTGAACTCTGACACTACTTGTCCCCTCTCTTATCACAGTGTGGTCCATATCATGTACTAGTAATCATAGTTGCCAATAGGGTAATATTGTTCCTTGACCACATCCACAAAAACATTCAAGTGCGATCGACCCCATATATTCCAGAATCCTCTATGGAACTTTTATTTTAGTAAGTTTCCCACCAATGTTTGACATGAGGGAGAGCTTTAAGGAATGTGAAGGTGATTGTTTCCCTGTCAGAAAAATTGTGAACAAAGAAATAACCTTCTAGTAGATTTAACAAATTTTCTAGGTAATCTTTATCTATATGTCCTTCAAATATGGGGATATCAAAATTAACTTGTACCTTGAAAGGAGAGGTTCCTCCAAAGTGGCCTCTTGATGAATTCGCACCAGTGTTTATCGACATGCATTGAAGGATGTGGGTAAAATTCTCCATCAATTCGTCCCTCTGTCTCGTGAGAGCTTGCTCAAGCAAAATATTAATAGATTTGTCTCCTCTATCATTTTTATTTTCTTCCTCCATGGATTTTTTCTTGGTCATGCGAGAGTGATTGTACTAAATATAGAAAATATTAAGACCCAACTTGCTATACTTGGACCTCGCCGGGAACATGCACTAAAAAACGATCAAGAGTAGCCTCCTCTGATACCATTGAACCATATTATTTTTGGCATGAAATGACAGCGTAGATATAATAAATAAATGTACATAGATATATCATATATCCAATAATATAAAAAAATTATATTAGAGATACAACCATAAACACAAAGATACAGTAATACACAATTTCTATTAATGATTGAAATGTAGAAAACTATAGAAATATAGAGTGAAAGACTCACTAGAATGGTGGCAGCTTATCTCTGAGAAGAGTTGTGACAACTACTCACATTTTCAAGAATATGATGACAATGAAGCTCTAAAGGCCCTTTTAACATAAATAAAATCCAAAACCCTAACCTCGGAAGATGAAAATCCAATAGTGTTGTGGACCATGTTTTGGGTAGTTTGGTGTATCAACTTCCTGGGGGCGTAACTTTGGTATACAATCTTCATTTGGGGCGCATGATAACTCATTGGAAATGTATCATAGAGGATATTCATTCAGGGGGGGAAACCAAATCCTTTGGTTATCATTGAGTTTATCGATACCGAAAAACTTCATTTAGGCCCTCAAAATGACCCTAGAAGTTTAGGAATCGAAAAACTGCTCAAAATAGTAAATTGCTAGAAGATTGTTTTGAGCCAGTTGGAATAGGTGGATGGCCAACAATATCCGCCTGGATCAATTTTCCCTCCTTAGGAAGAAATGGTATCCATTGCATTTAGTTCTCAGGGGAGAGGGGAAAATGTTTGTTGAATCTTCATCTTGATGAGTTTCTTGCCTTGTTGGAGAAGTTGCATTGCTTAGCTTGTTGAAGGATGTCAAGGACTTGTGGCTGGAAGGGTTGGAAATTTTTAACCAGTCTGACTACATGAGATTACTGTGTGCATAATAAATCCTTTTGCTTTGCTTCAATATTTTTTACCTTCTTCTACTCGATAGAAGGTGCTTGGACTAAGGCTGCAGTGGTTGCGGTGTTCTTCTACTCACCTTTTGAACAGACTGTGAAGAAGCTAGATGTTTTAGTATGAGATAATACCTTGCATTATTTTTTAGGTGGGACAGTAGTTGGAACTAGCTATGGTATCCTGTAGATATGAACCCCCAGAGTAATTATGACACTACGGGGTCGAGACTCATAAATATCATGGCGCTTCCACATATATGTTTGTCCCAATAGAACATCGCAAAAATCCAGTGGGGCAACATCACATAATACCTCATCCTTGAAGGGATAGATGTTGTATGAAAATTATCACTGTTGGCTGACATAGAGGTCTTTTCCTTGGAAAGGCCACCCGATGTTGAATGGCTACGGGTGTGGTGTTGTCGACAATCCCAACTTTTTGATGACCTTTGTTGAGATGAGGTTCCTCTGGATTCTTCTATCAACAATAAAATGCATCGAGGTCCCCTTCACTCACATCTATGATTGAAAAAGGCACTCCCCATATTCAATATCTGCTAGTTCTTCTGGTTGAATTATTGTGGTCACGATTTTTATCGACATGCATTGAAGGATGTGGGAAAAACTCTCCATCATTTCATCCCTCTGTCGCATGAGAGCTTTCTCAAGAAACATATTAATAGAATCATTTTCTCTATAGTTTTTATTTTCTTCCACCATGGAGGGTTTCTTGGGAATGCGAGAGAGATTTTACTCAAGAGAGACAATCTTGAGACCCAACTTCCTATACTCAGACCTCTTCAAGGACATGCACTGAAAAAATGATCAAGAGCAGGCTACTTTGATACCACTAATTCAGATTATTTTCAGCACGAAATGAGAGTGGAGATATAATAAATAAATGTACTAAGATATATGAGGTATTCAATAATATAATAGAAATGTATCAGAGATGAAACCATAAACACGGATATACAATAATACACAATTTCTATTAATGAGCGAAATGTACAAAACTATAGAAATATAGAGTGAAAGACTCACTAGAATGGTGGAAACTTATCTCTAAGAAGAGATGTGATAGCTACTCACATTTGAAATAATATGATTACAATGAGGATATAAAGGCCTTTTTAACATAAATAAAATCCAAAACCCTAACCCTAGAAGATGAAAATCCAACAGTGTTGTGGACCCCGTTTAGGATAGTTTGGTGTATCAACTTCTGAGGGGCATAACTTCAACATACGATCTCCATTTGAAGAGAACGATATCTCGTTGAAAAGGTATCGTCAAGGAGATTCATTTTATGGGATCAATTCTAGCCACCATACATAATTGAGGTTCTTGATCCCAAAAATATTCATTTAGGCCCTCAAAATAGCCCCATAAGTTTAGGAATCGAAAAACTGCTAAAAATACTAAATTGCCAGAAAAATGTTTTGAGCCAGTTGGAATAGGTGGGTGGCCACTGATATCCACCTGGATCAATCCTCCCTCCTTAGGAAGCAATGGTCTCCATTGCGTTGAGTGCTTGGGGTAGAGGGAAAAATTTTTGTTGAATCCGCATATATAAGTTGCTTGCTTTGTTGGAGAAGTTGTGTTGCTTAGCTTCTTGAAGGTTGTAACGAACTTGTGGATGGAAGGGTTGGAAATTTTTAACCATTCTTTCTACATGAGATGATTTTTTGTAGAAGGAATCCTTTCACTTTGCTTCAATCTTTTCGACTTGCTTCTATTAGACAAAAGGTGCTTGGACTGAGGCTGCAATGGTTGTGGTGTTCTTTTGTTCACCTTTTGAGGAGACTGTTAAGAAGAAGAATTTTGTAGTATGAGATACTAACTTGTGGAAATGTTTAGGTGGGACAGTAGTTGGAAATACCTATGTTATTTTGCAGAGATGACCCCCCATAGTAAGAATAACACTACAAGGGAAAGACTCATAAATAACATGACGCTTCCACATATATGGATGGCCCAATAAAACATCACAGACATCTAGTGGGGAAACTGTTGAGCGCTAAAGATGTCCTTAAAAAAAACCTTAGTCTAACATTAATTTTATCAACCGAGGATTCATCTTTTTCTCTCAAGATTGTCAGCAAAATCTATGAGGATAAGTTGTAGACGTTTAAATCATGTAGATAGTTCATTTACAACAAATATGGATTCATTTAAATTACTGTAACAATATGTTTCTTCACACATTAACTACAAAATATGAAACTAATAATTCAATCAAAAGGAAATATACTCTGAGCAATAACACAACCTGAAAAGAAACATCAGTTAATTACTGAACTCATTCATCTATCCATGAGACATCAATTTAATATACAAAAGCATCAATGAATCAATCTCTCAAAGAACAATGATTAATCAACCTATTCGAAAGGAACAAAGATCTATTGATACTTGAGAAGGAACAACAAATGAAAAATTAATGAAAAGAATCAACAAGTGATATATTGACAACAATCGGTAATTGAACAACAATCGGTAATTTCCAAATATAACAACTAACCTCTGCGAATGGAATAATACAATCAATTCATAATAGAAACAACATGTCAATGAATCTATTCTAACTGCTAAATGAAATATCAACCCACAAAATTACCACAGAATCGATAAAAATACAGATAAGACAATAGCTCTTGTCGATTGGGCCCATGATCTCCAAAATATACTGTTATGAAAAACTCAGTACATGGAAATGGTCAAAACGCTCAAAACTTCAATTAATTTCAGAATTGATCATTCATTTACAACTAGGTTCCTGTGCAGAGTATCAATAGTTAAGATATTGTAATTCTATCACACCCTCTCTATTGTTCACTCTTCTATATATATTAGAATAAGACAAGTGAGTTAAGCTATCCTGAGGATCGAGAGATCTTCAGGATTGCTTTTACTATTTTATGAAGATTTCAAGATAAAAATCATTCTTCCTTGAACCGTCTCGTGCTTGATTTATTTAGTCTTCAATGGCCTATGTATATTTATTATCTTCTTGATTATCCTTGATTAACAACAATTTCCCATTTCTGCATAAAATCAAATCAAGTCAAACCCAACGTTTAGAAAATATCTAATATTATTTAATATTATTTTCAAAATATTTTTTAATTATTTTCTTACATAATACCTCATCCTTGAAGGGATGGATGACATATGCCAATCAACACTGTTGGATCATACAAAGGTTTGATCCCTAGCGAAGCCACCCAATGTTTTATGGCTGTGGGTGTGGTGTTGTCAACAATCCCAATCTTTTAACGACCTCTACTGAGATGATGTTTTTCTGGCTTCCACTATCAACAATAAAATGTAGTGGGGTACCCTTCACCCACATATTTGAATGAAAAAGTTGCTCCCCCTCTTCAGAATCTGTTGGTTCTTCTGGTTGAGTTTTTGCGGTCGTGACAATAGCAGTGGGGTCTACGTCGGTGATTTTTATTTTTCCCATTAGTTTCTGAATGAGACTCTGATCAGGGTTCGAATCCTTGTCTTTGATATTGACCACCAATGACAATTTTGAGTGACATTCATTGGTGTTGTGCTAGGGGATTTTGTGGAAATCACACTATTTTCTAGTGTCCTTCGTCTTTCTGTTACCCTTCTTTTCCTGTGGCTTGGAATGGTTTTCTGAAGGATGCTTGTTAGGGCCATATTTACCACACTTTGGTTGTTGCAAATTTTCATGCCCAAACTCCCTCTTGTTTTGGTGCCTAAATTTATGCTCGATTTTAACAACATATCGATAAGTAGCACCCAGTGATGATATTTCCAGAAAATCCATTTTAGTTTGAATGTATCTGTGTAGAGCACCACGATATTTTAGAACCATATGTCTCTCAAAGTTTTTGATATCTAGCTTGGTGCACAAGGTATGGAAAGTATTAATGAACTTCGAGACTTATTTTCCCCTCTCTTATCGCAGTGTGGTCCATATCATGTATTGGTCATCATAGTTTCCAACAGGGTAATATTTTTCCTTGAACACATCCATAAAATAATCTCAGGTGGGCTCGACCCCATATATTGCAGACTCCTCTCTGGAAATTTGCTCCCAGTAAGTTTCCCACCAATGTTTTACATGGGGGAGATATTTAAGGAGTGTGAAGGTGATCTTTTCCCTATCAAAAAAATTGTGAACAGATAAATAACCTTATATAATATTTAACCATTTTTCTAAGGCATGTGCATCTATCTATCCTTCAAATATATGGATATAAAAATTAAGTTGTTATTGGAGGGCGTTGAAGGACGTGGAAAAAATTCTCCATCATTTCGTCCCTCTGTCGCATGAGAGTTGTTGGACATATTGTCATTGATGTCAACAGGGTGCAGAAGAATCAAGTATAAAATCAAAGATTAGAAGAGATGATGCATAGGAGTTGTTCATTCTTATTTTGGGAGAAATTACAACCATTGAATTGAGGAGGAATCATGCCCGCTGATGTAGTTTTTGGGACAAATTTTGACCATCGGATCATAGAGGAAACTTGTGTAAAGAAGAGGACAATACAATAGCATCAGTTCAATATGAAGCCAAAATCTAGGAGAAATTGAATCCCAACCATTAGAACAGGGTTGCGTAGAAGCAGTCAACTCTGACATTCACCACTCTGGTGAAGAGAAGTTAAGAATAGGTAAGTTTACCTGAAGGCCGAAGGCCGAGAGCTAGGAATTCCCATCGACTGTCAGATCATGAAATCCCATTAGTCGTTGATCTATTTAGGGCATGCCAAGAAATATGGTGGTCAAATTTGGCACTGACCACTTCGGTGAAAAGGAGTTCGTATTGAACCAGAATTCTAGAAGCCCAAATTCACGAAGAAACACGAGCCTTCTGATCTAAGGAACACTTTGGGAAATATCTCGACCATTGGATCGAGTAAAGTGGAAGGATAGGATAAGCAAGGCCAAAGGCTCGAGATCCCAAATATTTGAATTCCTGACAATTGTTGGATCATGTTAATATTTTTGGGTTAAAGAAGGATCGTTAGATGAATTCAAGTTACTTGAGGTTTATTCTTTGAGGAATCTCACTCCGAGAGAATTTGGAAGTGGGAAAAAGTGAATAACCCGAAGTCCCAAAGGCTGAAATGAATCTGGACCATTGATATAGAACTGATCATAGTCGTTGTATCAAGGATTCAAATTAACCTATGACCGTTAGATATAGGAGGAGGACATGTGACCCATCAGGAGATCCACGTTAGCAAGGACATGTGGCGCAATTAGACGGTGACAAATGTCTAGGTCCATTTGGCACTTGAGGTTATGTAATTCATGAATCTAGGTGACATGTGGAAGGCACTTAGCCAGTGCCACATCAAAATTCATGTCAACAAGCTACGTCACTATGGGAGTATGTCATTTGGGGATTTATAGTTCCTCCTACCATCTCCTACCCGAAGCGTTGAAGGACAAAATTGATGTTGGTCGTTGATCTAAGATGCTTCGGGTTCTCGCATGACCGTTAGATCAAAACGTAGTGGAAATATAGTTGTTACTGGAAAAATTGGTAAGTGAAGACACAAATGGATCTCCCTAACTTCAACAAGAAATTAGAACTAAACATAGTAGAATACAAGATTCTCCTTATATTTCATTGTGATATAAACTAGTTCAATGAGGGATAAATGACATACCGTTTAAATGTTGTTTGATACTTTATAGTTTTATCATTCCTCCGTACTTAGACTTGTGGGATGTTCAACCTGTTAAGAGACACAAACCAACAAATAAAGAGAGCAACGATATATATATTCCAATAAAATCTATGTATAAGATCAATGATTTATACAATAAAAATGGAAACACTTTTATAGGGAAGAAATGTATTGCTGCATTATATTGATGAAAGTGGAGAATAAAACCTATGCCTTGATGTTGCAAGGTCCCTTCCAATGGACCTTTTCCTCAACACACACACCTTTTCTCCAATTCTTTTGATGAAGAGTATTCACAACATGACTTGGAGAGCTAAAGAAAATCTATCACAAGTGCAATCTTTAGCAGGATTCTTCATGCATAATCCAACCTAGACTTTCCCATGAGAGATCCCTCTTTTTATAGAGTGAAGAGGGATGGATGAAGATATTTGGATGATCCCACTAAATCAGAGAAGCGAGTAATATCCAAACCGATTAGAGACCACCTCATCCTTTTTAATATTCCATTCTAGAAATTTTGAGAATTTAACCTTTTTCCTTTGTTTGAGCATCATCACACCCTAAACACAAGTAGCCTGTGATGATGCTACAACCCACTGTGGTGAAACATGTGACGATCAAGCATTGTCACACCCTAAACATTTGGCAAGGTGCAATGATCTTATTTGGTAAAGTTTTTAAGAAAAGAAAGATGATTCTATTTCCCAAGGAGAAAGTCTCATTTCTTCAATAGCTTTAGGGAACATAGAAGTAAGAAGTACACATAATTAAAAACAATTTATTTGCAACTAGAAATGGAGAATTTACTATTTGTAGCAAAGTGAGTTAGAAGTGGACAAGTGGTTACAAGTGGGTTATCCCTAAAATAAGGAAAGTGGGTTAAGTTGGTTAGAAGGTAACCCCTTGAGGAAGATACATGGAAGTATAAATAAGAGAGAAAGGATCTCCCATTAGCACCTATTGAATATCATTGAATATCTATTTTGTGAAAGGTTATATGGGAAGGTATTATTGATAGAGAAAGGTGAGGTATAAAAAGTGCGGCAGAAAAATCACGGTAGGAAAAGTGCGGCAGAAAAATCACAACAGAAAAAGTGTGGTAGGAAAAGTGCAGCAGAAAAATCACGACAGAAAAACCGCGACAGAAAAAGTGCGGAAGTAAAATCGTGGCAGAAAAAGTGCAGCAGAAAAATTGTGGCAGAAATACCACGACACCAAAACCACAATGATAAAATTCTACAAGAAGAAAAAAGGTATGGTTTTCATATGTGTAGTGTTGAATTTATGAATATGGTTGAGGGTTTTTTTTGTAAATCTATTGGATTCCCTCTTGGAAGTTTAGGGCTTGTTGTAGAATTTGTTAGATAATTGGATTAGGTTGCTTGACAATTTGTATGGATTTTTGGTTGTCATTGATGTCAACCATTGGAGAGTGATATTGTGGATTGTTGTCAACCCTTAGTGATTGATGTCAACCCTTAGAGAAGTCTCGTAGTGAATTTTGGTAGCACAAAGGCATGGGTAAGGGACCCAAGTTTGTTTGAGGTATAAAGGCATGAATATCAGTGTATATGTAGTTAATACTATTCTATATGGATAGTACATGTCATCCCATTTCTAGTGATATGTGGAATGTCACATAACTCCTCACAGTTAGAGAGTTATGGCCTTGTGAAGTTGGAGAACCCTCATGAGTTATCTAGAATCCTCTAGAAGGTCAAAGAAGAAAATGCACTCTAGAAACTCCTAGAAGAAGTTGACTAGTCAAAGTGGGTGTTAAGGTCCTAACCTGCACATAGGTAGATCAATGTATTCGGATGTAATAAAGGTCAATATTAATGAGACCTTTCAATAAAATAGAATAAGGCGGATGTAAGAAGACCTAATAGAAGCTTCCACTTCTAGAAGGATCTTCCTCTAGATCTTCTCTTAATAGACATATTTAGTATAAATAAGGAATTAGGGGTGTAAAAACCCTAGCTTGGAGATTATTATGTAGTATTTACTCATTGGAGGTTCTTGTGAGGCAGAATTTCTTTATGAATCAAAGTGCTTTTCTATTGTATTTCATATCATTTATGTGTATTGTGAAGATTATCTTGGATATTTACTTTTATTCTACCATTTCTAACATTTTATTTATGTTATGCATAATTTATATATCTGGTATCTTGCAAGTGGTATCAGACACTTTCCTTGGCAGAAATTTTCGGAATTTTTTTTCAGGGTAGAGAGCTATATTCGATGTCTTTAAGCCACGAGGAGATTACATCGTTATGTGCATAACCTGCGGTCAGGGATTCATACGTGTGGGAAATACAAGTGGTTCTTAGCACACATCTATTTGTCTATTACCCTTGTAACCCTGTTGGTACCCCTTTGAGTGGTAGTTCATCAGACAACACTTGTGTATGGATCAGACTAGATTTCCTGAAACCCTCTTCGAAACCTATCGACAGCCGGTTTGCTATAGTGTCACCCGAGAGCGACACTTTCGGGGAAGATGCTCTAGTACACAGGTGAGTGAATTGTAGTATGGCTAGGGGTGCAGTCTATCCTCCTTAGTTAGTGCCACGAGATATTGGACCGAGTACTCTTGTTGGACCATACATATATCAGAGCTAGCATAGGAGCCAAGCCCTTGTACATGGGAACCCATGAATACCTACCTAACCCTTAGAGAACATAAACAACAACATAAACAAATTAAACCGTGAGATCTATTGACTGCATCCTGTGTTGATTTGCTAAGTAAATACTCTGCGGTTCAAAATTTGGGGATTCAACTAGCTGCAGCATTCTTGAGACCAAAGAAAGCATAACCCATGGTGGTAAAAAAAAAAAGGTGCGGAATTTTTTTCACCATTATTTGAGACCTATTCCACCGATTCATCTCTTCTCCCTTATCACTTTCATCCATATCATTTTACTGCAAAACATTACGACCCTGCCCGCTCCTTTTTAGTTCACCCATCATCACTTGGCCCATACCACGTAACCAAGAACTAGAGTCTCCTTCAACACCACGCAATCTGGTTTTACTTGAGACCCAACAAGGAGTGCAACAACTCATTGCTACTATTGCCTCCCGTGTGCCTCCATGAATGCATCCGTAAATGTAGTCGTCCGGTCCGCAATGGCGGAAGTCAAACGAAGCCCGTACGAGCTTGAATCTGTCTTTTGCATCACTCTGCACCAGCTTCGATCCTACTCTACCGATGACTCTTTTTCACGAGGCGCATAAAAGGCGAAGGTGAAACTTCTTCCCATTCCGCCAGCCCATCGCTTTCGAAGGGACATCACGCCTTCCACGAGGTGGATGTAACCAAATTTGAAAGCTCGGACCGGTTGGGTCCGCACAAATGGAACATTATTTCTCTCTCTACAACATTACGGATGGCTTGGCCAAACTCCGGTACGGTATTCTCCATCTAGATCAAGAGCAGCGGTGGCAATGGAGAAAACTTCGTCGAGGGTATATTGTTTTGGACCCAATTTTTGGCGAGTTTTATGAGCGGCGACGCGACACCAACCATTTAGGCTGTTTGACAAAATTGAAGCAAATGGGGCCGCAGTTGAGGAGCTTCGCCGCTTCATTTGGCGTCGCTTTTGAGCGAAGGCATGGTGATGCTTTCTTCGAGTGTTTTATCAGGTGGCCTCAAAGAGGAGGAGATTAGGGCCCATGTCCTCATGAAACAGAATACCTCTGATTTGGGTGGAGGCTACTAAAGCTAAAGAAGCACAACAAATTGTTTCCTCTCAAGCGCAAGCCTTCCTTTATCCGTCCTAAACCGGTAAACCCCACTATTCCCTCCGCCTCATTAAAAATCCAAAATTGACCCGGGATGAAATGGTGGCATCCAGCTCAAAGGCCTCTGTTATAATTGTGATGAAAAATATTTCGGGCCAAAAGTGTAAGGAAAAAAAAAAAAAAAAAAAAAAAAAAAAAAAAAAAAAAAAGGAAGAAGATGTTGACAACCCCCTATGCCCAAGTCACCAGAAAATTCTCAAATAAACCCTCCTTCCAACCCTCGAGAAGTGGAACCAATCCATTTCCCTCAATGTTCTCACCAGCTTCTCTGCCCCCAAACACTCAAGCTAATCTATTACATCAAACCTTGAGTCCATCATCTTGGTTGATAGTGGCGGCCACACACAATTTGTTATGTAGTATTGCCCAAAGAAACCCATTACTGTCATGTTGTCAATGGTATTCCAAATCATGATTGCTGATGGTGGTTCTATGAAATAATGGCGTTATGAAATGTCGTCTCCAAATAGGTGACTTCACCACCTCAAATCATATGTTTTCTATTTTACATGGGCCCGGTCGCGACATTGTGTTGGGTGGCGAATGGATAAGAACCTTGGGTCCCATTCTCATGGATTTTCGAACTTAACCATACAATTTGACCAAAGAGGCAACAAATATAAATTTCAAGGCATCCTTGTGGGTTTCCTGAATTCATCAGTTCTCATCGCATGGAGAAGAATTGCTCAAAAGATTAGATTCCGGATGTCATAGCCCAACTCCACGCCATACAAAGCCCGCAGAGATCCCACGTTCCCCAAGACCTCCAATCCACTCCTTTAAACATCAAACAATCTTTTCCACTCCCCAAAGGACTCCCTCCTTCCGTGGTGTCCATGATCATTTCCATTTCCCTTGTCCCGGGAAGCCTTCCCCACAATATAAGTGCTTATCGCCACCGCTTTGCACAAAGAATGAAATTGAAAAATGGTCCGGGAACTCCTTACTTCGGAGTCATCCATCCTAGTGTCTGAGGCCTTACTCCTCTCCGATCATCTGGTACTGAAGAAGGTTCTTGGAAGTGTCGACTTGGAGTGCTCTCAATAAACTAACCATCAAGAACCATTTCCATTCTACATCATTGATGACCTCTGGATAATTAGTGGCTTGGTCTTCACCAAACACTTCATCACCATTTCTTGGGATATCACCAGATACGTATCAAAGAGTCCAACATTCCCAGACGACCTTTCACACTCATGAGGGAGCCGCGGTTTTTTGGTCATGCCCTTTTGGTTTGTGTAGCGCCCCCTCCACCTTTGAGCCTCATGAACCATGTCTTCGCCCTTTTCTCCGTCATTTTTGTCTTGGTTTCTTTGATGATATCCTCATATATACAGAAAAACATGGATGAACCATCTTACTCATGTGGATCAAGTTCTGACCTACTCTCTCAACACCGGCTTTTCTGAAATTGTCCAAATGTGCTTTAGTTGCATCAGTAGAATACTTGGGTCATCACGGTGGGCAAGGATGGCATCGGGGTGGAATCGAAAAGATTGAAGCTATGCAAGGCGGCCCACACCCAAAGACTCTCAAAATCTTGCGTGGATTTTGGGCCTCCGCAATTGTGCTCGCAAATTCGTTAAGAACTATGGAAAGATTGCGGCACCTCTCCCCGCACTCCTTAAAAATAATTCCTTCACTTGGACCCCTAGCGGTTTCTCAAGCTTTTCCAGGCCTTGAAGGCGACCATGTGCACCACTCGGTTTTGTCCCTTCCCGACTTCACAAGACATTTTTGTTGGAATGCGACCTCGGGGAAAGGAATTAGCCTTGTCCTTATGCAGAGGGTGACCTTTGGCCTTCACTATCAAATGGCTACATGCGAAAATGTCTGGGAAAACCCATTTATGAAAATAAATGTTGGCGATTCGCATGCCATTGAATTATGGCATCCTTATCTCTTAAGGGCAATGAATCCAAATTAGAGCGACCATCAAAGCCTCAAGTACTTTCACGGAACAACGCATTTCCTCCCAAGGGCAACAAAAATGGGTCACTAAGATCTTTGGATATGATTATGAGACCATTTACAAGAAGGGAAAAAGACAATGTAGTAAGCGGATACCTTGCCGAAATATGAAGAAGAAGGATCCCTTTTTTTCTCTTTCCTTCATTGTACCCGGGTGGCTGCAAGCTATGCACCAGGAATATCTTCAAGGCCCCAAAAGTTCGCATCTGATCCGACAAAGAGCTGAGTGGGGCTTCGAGGCTCCCGAGTACTTTTGGCTTGAGGGATGAGCTTCGATACAAAGGCAGCTTGTATTTAAGTAAACGTCAAGCTCGTCCACAGTACTTCGAGCTTCATGCCACCTGGGTGCCTGGGGCACTTGGGTTCACCAAAACATAGCCAGTAGGGAGTCAAATGTTCTTTTATGGGATGGTGTAAACGGGATATGCGTAAGGTTTGTGGCTGAATGTAGGGTATGTCCAGCGCAGCAAGGGGCTTGATCAAATCTCTAGGCACCCTCAGCGCTCCTGATTCCCCTGATATTTGGAAGGATATCTCTATGGACTTTATTAGGGCTTACCCAAATCATGGAATAAATCGGTCATAATGGTGGTGGTGGATCGCCTTTCAAATACTCTACGTTCTTCACCACCCATTTATTGCATCCACGGTGGCTCAAATTTTCATGGATCAGGTCTTCCAACTTCACTTTGGCATGCCAAGCTCTATTGTTTCTGATGCGAGACCCAACTTTTCACAAAAGCAATTTTTGGCAAGGACTGTTTCAAGCTACAAGGCACCTGGTGCATCTCATTCGACTTATCATCCCCATCTGAGGATGGTCAAATGGAAGTAGTCAACAAGTGTTTGGAAACATATTTGAGGTGCTTTGCCTCACGAAAACAACACCGATGGGCTCAATGGTTACCCCCTAAGCCGAATGGTGGTACAACACTACATACCATATAGCCACTTGCATGACTCCTTTTAGGCGGTGTATGGACATAAGCCACCTTCCATTCTCTCATGCCTAGAGACACCTCGAAGGTCCAAGCTGAGTTGACAGAAACACTACAGATCGAGGAGGACCCTCCTTACGTGCCACTTAAAGAGAACTTGTTCATGGCCCAAAATAGAATGAAGTAGCAAGCGGATCAAGGTTGCTCGAGCGTCAATTTGTAGAAGAGGATCAAGTGTTTACAACGGCGCAGCCATATAAGCAAACTTCCCTCAAAGGGTGGCGGTTTGAATCTAGCACTACCCAAATTTTATGTGCCACACGGTTCTCAAGCGTATGGGACAAGTCACATATCAGTTGGCGGTCGATTGAAACCATCACGGTTTTCATGTTTCTATTACTTGAAAAGAAGGTATTGATTGGAACCCGAGGTGCAAATTCAAACCAACCTTCGGAGTTGGTTGAAGAAACCATTTGGCAACCCGAGTAGTTTTGGACCGGTGAGAATGCGCACAAAATAGAGAGAACCATCAGGAAGTGCTAGTACAGTGGAAGATGCTGACTCCGGCATATATACCACTTGGGAACCAACTACCGATGCAGTTTCCACATCTCAAGCCTTGAGGACAAAGGCTATTTTTAAGGGACATGTTAAGGGTCCTAACACGCATAGGTAGATCAATGTATTTAAGATGTAATAAAGTCCAATATTAATGAGACCTTTCAATGAAATAGAATAAAGTGGATGTAAGAGGGGCCTAATGGAAGCTCGCTTCTAGAAGGCGGATGTAAGAAGACCTAATAGAAGCTTCCGCTTCTAGAAGGATCTTCCTCTAGATGCTTCTCTTAATAGACATATTTAGTATAAATAAGGGTCGAGGGTATGAAAAACCTAGCTTGGAGATTATTGTAACAGAGCGCTGCTCAACTGGAGGTTTCCCCCTCGAAGAGGCCTGTGAACATTGCTTTCTGAATCAAAGTGATTTTCTATTGCTATTTCGTATATCATTTCTGTGTATTGTGAAGATTATGCTGGATATTTTACTGTTATTCTGCAATTTCTAGCATTTTATTTTTGTTCTGCATATTTTATATATCTGGTATCTTGCAATGGGTGAAACTAGGAGTTAATCATGGGTATAGTTGTTTCATTAAGAAAATAATTAAAAATAAATTAGTTGCAACAAGAAGTTGTGAGTTTGGTAATTATGGTAAAGCAGTTCTTATGAGAAGATTGAATAGTCAAAGTGGTTGAACAAGAAATAAATTAAATAAGAAAGTGGGTACAACAAGACATTATTTAAGGGAAAAGAAGCTATGAATTGAATAATTATATAAAAGTTAGTTTCAAAAAAAGGTTTTGAGTAAAGAGAAATTATTTAAATAATAAAGTAGTCAAAGTGGTTTCAAAGAGAAATTATTTAAATAATAAAGTGGTTGCAACAAGAAGTGGTTAAGTGGAAAAGTGGTTAAGTGGCTAAGTGGACAAATTTGGTTAAGTGGAAAAAGTGGCTAAGTGAACAAGTTGGTTAAGTAGACAAAGTGGCTAAGTGGACAAAGTGGTTAAGTGGATACTCCTAGAGGAAGCTACTTGGAGAGTATAAATAAGAGAGAAAGGGTTTCCCATTAGTATCCATTGAGTATATTGAATATCTACAAGTGACTGAGGTAACCAAAGGATATCTAAGGTGAATTTCAAAGGGAAGGTGAAGTAAAGAAGGCCAAATTCAAGGGAGGATAAAGTCTTTTGATGGTGCTTTCTAAGTTATGTTATTTACAGGTCATCTCACTATTTTCTCAATAAATTTGTTTCTACAATGATTCAGATAGAGAAATATTGAGGTTGTTGAGAAAACATATGCAAGTAACTGTGATAAAAATTCCATCTTGTGTATCGTTGTATTTTGGGAGTTACACTCCATGGAAAATAAGATTTGTGGCAAGTCCTGAAACTAGTCTAAAACAAGTGTTTCGGGTAAAAACGTCATAACTTATTCATAATAGATCCAAATTAAGTAAGAATAAATGTATGGGTTAGAGTACAGTCTGTATTATGTTGTGTACCATTTTCATACTCATACAACAAATATTCCATGTGGGGCATTCTCTAAAAGTTCACTCTCTAGAATAATACAAAATTGAACAAGGTATGCCATTTTTGCTATAACTCCTTTTCTAGGAGAAGTAGTGAAAACTGGAGGAATTGCATAAAAGACACTAAAGAACATTGTGTATTATTTTCATATCTTCATTCATTATAGGTACATAGTTATGATTATTTCAATTTAGGGTTGTAGACTAATCCAAAATTAGTCATGTGAGACTAAAGTAAAGTTTGATGAAAATGCTAGTTTCTTGTTGTTAAAGTTAAGGAAGGTTTGCAGGTATGTGATGATATACAACAGGTCTATTACAGAGTTACAAATCAGATTGGATTATGAAATTGATGAGTCATTTTGGTTGAGGTATGTTACATATAGAGGTTGTATAATAGTGAGGTTGTGGAATATGGTTTGATGTAATGGTTTATGATATTTGGTTATGGATAGTGTGATGTGTTGCTAGAGAACTTTTGATGGTTATATCGGTATATGGTTGAGGTACATGTTGGTTACATGGTTGATACAAGTAGTTGATGAGTTGGCACATACATGAGGGGTATAGTTGATGATGTTGGTACATCTTGATGAGTCATAGTTGATGAGTAGTTGATGCATGATTCGTACATACATGGTACATGGTTGGAGGCACTTGTTAGTAGTATTGTTGACACAAGGTTTATGGATGGTGTAGCATACTTGTCCTGGTATATTATTAGAAGAACATATTGATCTTGGCGATTGATCTTGGTTAGTAGATATGATTTGGTTGATAAGATTGATGAGACAGGTTGTTGTGATAAGTTATTTGGAGATATTGTTGTGATAGGTTATCTGTACAGGTTTAGTGCATGGTTGATGAATTTGTTTATGGTAAAGGTTGAGGTACATGTTGATGCATGGTACATGTTGACACAGGTTGTTTACAGTTTATTGGTTCAGGTTGATTACAAGTTTTATGGTACAGGTTGTTTGGTGCAGGTTGATTGGTGCAGGTTGATTGGTACAAGTTTCCAACAGTATATCTCACAGTGATAATGTGGCAGTGGTTCCATCATTCTAATTATATTTTAGGGCGGTTGGATGGGGAAAAAATAGGTGGTTGTAACCACCTTCCGGTTTTAGCTGAAGAACCTAGGGGGTTGTAGCCTCCTTCTGGTTGTAGCCAGAGAATTGGGGATTTGGATATTCTCTGAGGTTGTAGCTTGAGACACTAGGGGGTTGGAGCCTCCTTCCAATTGTAGATGGAGAATTGGAAGTGGGTGCTTCCTTGAATGTAATTCTCGACATATAAGAAAACAATTATGTGGTTTTCTCCCACATTAGCTTTCCACGTAAATAATGGTGTACTATGCATTGTGTGGATGTGTTTATTATTGTTTATCATTCACTGATGAATTTTAATTGGTACAGACCCCCCTTCCTTCCTTGGGGATACGCAACCTCCCAATCTTGGATCTTCAAACTCTTGAGTGGGGTTGACTCTTCGGACCTTCATAGACTCTGAATGCTCAACACACAAGTCCCTTTTGTGTTACCCGGAGGGTCGAACTACCCATTACTTCACCCTTCAGAGCTCCTGGTAACACTCAATTTCGTGTGTACTAGCTCCGTGCTAAACCTTCCACTTAGGTGACCACAGGATATGACCATGGATCTATCCCTTCGCAACTTCAGGCTTCGGGGATATCCTGATATCTTTCTTTGAGACTCTCTGAAGCATTCTCCTCTGAACTTCGATCCTCGTGCCACATTCCTCCTTTAATTATGATGGCCCAATGATATCTCGAGTTTTGCGGCTTCGCAAAACTCCTGTTCACCTTTCATACAACCCTCCAGACTCCTGACTTCTAGATTTCCCAATCCGTTGCCACGCATCCTCTGCATGACCAATGGTTGAAATTACTTCATGAGTTCACAACTCTTCCCTTGCACACCTACAAACTTTGTGAACCACGAAGTGCTGAAACACCTTATGGCCAACCTCTGCACAGTTCTCCTGAATCTGACATTCTGGAGTTATTTGTCTCCCTCCAGAACGAATCTTGTTCACGGATTTTGATGAAAAACCCAGGGATTCTCCTCCTTGAATATTTTCCACCACTCTCCCTCCTGAGCTTATCTCTCTCTTAACCTTCTATACTTCCTTGGAATACTCTCTTCGACACTTAGTCGAAATCTCGACCTATGCACACCTTGCAACAAGTTTTCTTCCACACTCAACTTTTCTGTGGATGATTTCACACTCTCTATGACTGCTCTCCAACTCCTTCTCTCTTCTGTTACTAAATTCACACTACTCCTGAGATTTTGAGTGTGAAAAATCTATCCCGCACTCCTTGCGGACGTTTATGCATTCCTTTCATACACAAGTTCACACTATCTCTTCTAAGCTTACGAGTCGAAACAGACTCTGTCAATGCACTCCTTGCCTTCACTCGTAGAAGAGAAACAACTTAAACTTATTCACTCTTCATAGTGACTCATACATTCAATCATGTAAATGCATGCACATATATAAGAACAAGAAAGAGTAGAGGATAAAACAAAAAATCTATCATTCACTCATTTAGATAGATGCATCAAAGAATACACATTTGGGGAAATGTTCCTCTGTTATATTCATTCAACTGATATTACATAAATTCATAGACTGCTTCTTTGTAGCTCTCAACTTTCTCCTAAAATGGTGATCTAGACACTAGATTCAACAGCCTCTCCTTGACAATAATACAAAGATTTATACAAAGGGACTCTTTGAGTTCTTCCCTCCAACTACTCTAAAGTTATCCTATCGAAATAAAATCTTTCAACTACTTAACATTTATTACAATAAATATTTGAGTCAGACAAATAAGAGTGAAATCTCCAGATCTGTACTGCAATCCTTCTCATTAAAGAAAAATACATTCCCCCATCGATCTTATGTGATGGCTCAGACTCTAGTCATTGAATATGTTCATAACTGAAAATCCTTTTCAGATATTACATTAATACACCAACTTTGGAATTCAAAATATTTCAAAATACGCGCTAGTGCGCCCAACTGTCTTCCTCTTGTGCTTCGCTGGCAATTATCCTGCATCATTAATGCTTATGATACAATAATATATTGATGATGAGCAGATGAACATGGTTTACTAAGTAAAAGAATATACTTTGTGGTTTAACGAATTAATAATTGGTATAATTTCTCGTTACTGATTCACCCCCCCTCTCAGTAATCCAACAATTGGTATCAGAGCAGGTTCCTTCAGGAAACAATTTAACCACTGGAAGGATATCATGGATTATTCTGAGAATTGAGTACCAATTTTTAATTGTCAGAATGGTTTAAAGTGTGAGATATGGAGTGGAAGGACAAAAGTATTTTTAAAGGAACAAGAATATGATATTTGGAAATCAGTTTCTACAGGATATGATAGTTCAAAAAGGGAAAATACTGCAACCAAGAAGGAATTGAAGAAGAATAACAAAATAACATTGGATTTCATATGGGAAGGATTACTTAATCCGGTAAGAGAAAAGGTTGGTAAATGTTCATTAGCCAAAGAACTTTGGGATAAGTTACATAATGTATATTCTTCACCCATCACAAAATCATAAAATTCCAAAGAAGATGTAGGTATATAACAAGAAGAAATATTCTCATCATGTTAGACAGATTCAGAAGAGGAAGAGTATGAAGAAGTAGAAGTTGATTACATAGAACAATTGATCAGTGAAATTTGATATCTAAAGAAAGAAAGAGAAGAAAACAAGTCATCCAAGAAAGAATTGATGAAGCAAAAGGAAAGTGTTCAAGGTTCCGAAAAAGATCAGCAGGCCATCAATAATTTAAGAGCTCGACTAGAAGATGCCAGAAGAATTGAAGAAAATCTATAATATCAAAAACAATGTTTAGAAGCCAACATAACTACACAAAAGGAAGAAGAAGAAAAGAGAGAAACGATACTGACATATCATTTCAAGAAAAGAACCAATGACTTAAACCAACTTGAGGAAGAGTTTGGTCAAGAAGAGAGAAGACTCGAAGAAGAAATAACTACATTGAAAATCCAACTTGAAGAAGAAAACAGAACAAAAGAGGTCATGAAGTCTCATATAATGAAGAAAGAAGAAGAGGTTGAGAAGCTTGAAGAAGAAGTTTTCACACTAAGAGTTAAATTCGTCAAGCTCAACAAGAATGTTGACGAGACATAAATGTTTACATTAGCAGTAGATAATGAAGAGAAGCACTCTAGGTTGCTAGAAAAGAAGAATGAAGAAAAGAGAAAGAGTTATGAAGAAATACTCAAAGGAAGGAATCATGGTCAACCATAATATTATAAAACTAATAAAGATATATCTTCAAGAATACTATCCACATTCAAGCAACAAAGAAGCTTCAATCATGATCATGATTAGTCAAGGCATCAATTCAGAAGGACTACACCACAAAGAAGATCATTTACTCCCAGGTATGTAAATTTATTTTATGGTCATTGTTTTTGTTGTACTAACTTTACACATAAGGTTGCAGATTGCAACAATTATAAAATAAATTTTCAAATGAGAAATGCTTATGTGGCCCCACGTAACATTGAATGTTACAAATTTCATAATTATGGACACATAGCTCATGATTGTAGAAGCATGATCGATACTACCATGAAAGAGAACATTGATATCAAATATAATAAAGTATGGATAAGAAAACAAGAAGAACAGGTGAACAAAGACCAGGTCCCAAAGATCGCAAGATTGGTAATAAAACAAGATGAAGACAAATCAACAAAGAAAAAGGAAGATGTCAAATACATAAAGGTTTGGAAAAGAAATTAAAGAAAAGGGGACAAGTAAATAAGGAATATGTTCAAGAGATTGTACCTTCAAGTATTGTAGTGAAAGATGAATCCACATACAAAAAAATGGAGGTAAGAGTTCAGAGAGATGATGAATCTACCGATGAAGATGATGATGACTCTGCATTAGAGAATGAATTGTTCAGATCCATCTGGCTTAGAGACTCCCAGGTAATATGAATATTAGACAAGGGGAGTCTATGTGGTAGTTGAGAAATACTAGAGAACCATCCTTCGAGTAGCTTGTAGAGTTTGAGTAGATAGATCCATAGCATTAAGTTAGCAGAAGTACAATATGATAGATTAATCAATAATAGTAGTGAAGACTTCATGATAGTATAGTGATAGATGGGTCAACATTATGGATAGTTGTGTAGTAGACTCTTGGAAAATATGGATAGAGATGGATTCATAAGAACACTTAACAGGTTTAGACAGATATAAGACAGTGGACGAGAGCATGGATTTATAGATTGGTTCGGAGACAAAGGAACATTATCATAATGGATGATAATTACACAATAATATTTGAATTCTTATTCTTGAATGCTTTTCATAAATTTTAGTTGATTACACAAGGAAGCACCAATGGAAAATAACTCCAAAAGGAAATAGGTACAGGAAGACTTATATTTTTTATACACAACATCTTGTAGAGAAGTCAAGAGAGAGAAACAAAACCAAAAATATAGGTAGAAATATCATTCAGATAAGTTGTTAGACAAAGAGGTAAGAATAGAGGTATGATTCCATGGGAAGAGTTTCATCAAATGCGATATATAGAGTTAGATGCTTGGAGAGAGAGCATAGAGACATATTTCCAGGGGGAGTGATTGTCACAAGGGAAGAATGAGCGATATGACTTCAGTGTTACATCATAGTAATACCCTTTGTCAAAGGGGGTGATATTATTCATATGAAGGGAGAGAGAGTGATTAGAGGCTTAGAAACACAAAGAAAGATCAAAGGCATGTAGATAGACAAAGAAACCACAAGGAGAGTTCAGTCAGGGGGAGCAACACCAAAGGGAGATACCCTTTTCCATTGATGTCAAAGGAGTAGAGATCGAAACATTGATGAGGATTATAAGAATGAATGTTATTATAACTAAGTGTGTCCATCAATGTTGGTGTTTCCATCAATGCCAAAGGGGGAGATTGTCAGAAAATTGTCTTAGGTTGATGGAAAATTGGTTGTCATTGATGTCAACCATTGGAGAGTGATATTGTAGATTGATTCCAACCCTTAGTGATTGATGTCAACCCTTGGAGAAGTCTGGTAGCGAATTATGGTAGCACAAAGGAATGGGTAAGGGATCCAAGTTTGTTTTAGGTATAAAGGAATGAATATCAGTGTATATGTAGGCAATGTTATTCTAGATGGATAGTACATATCATGCCGTTTACGGTGATATGTGGAACGTTACATAAATCCTCACGGTTAGAGAGTTATGGCCTTGTAATGTTGGAGAACCCTCATGAGTTATCTATAAGCCCCTAGAAGGTCAAAGAATTCAAATTACTCTAGAAAATCCTAGAAGAAGTTGACTAGTCAAAGTGGGTGAAACTAGGAGTTAATCATGGGTATAGTTGTTGCATTAAGAAAATAATTAAAAATAAATTAGTTGCAAGAAGAAGTTGTGAGTGTTGTGATAAGAAGATTGAATAGTCAAAGTGGTTGACCAAGAAATAAATTAAATAACAAAGTGGTTGCAACAAGAAGTTAGTTAAGGGAAAAGAAGCTACGAATTGAATAATTATATAAAATTAAGTTGCAATAAGAAGTTTTGAGTAAAGAGAAATTATTTAAATAATAAAGTAGTCAAAGTGGTTGCAAAGAGAAATTATTTAAATAATAAAGTGGTTGCAACAAGAAGTGGTTAAGTGGAAAAAGTGGCTAAGTGGACAAAGTTGGTTAAGTGGACAAAGTGGCTAAGTGAACAAGTT
>SNQJ01S0035892.1:48215-69317 GCA_010110895.2 Picea sitchensis | reverse complement strand
GTTTTGTTGTAGGTTGTATCCCTTCATTTGTTGGATAATAATAAAGGAAGGACCTGACAATTTCTCTGGTGGACGTAGCCCACACTGGGTGAACCACGTAAATCTATGTCTCTATTGTATTGTGTATCTTCTGTGTTTTGTTTTATTTTATTGCTCTGCGGTCTTGTTTTTCTAACATGCACTACAAGACACAACACATTCCAATCAAGTATCACTTTCTACAGGAACATGTTGTAGAGAAGAACATCAGAGTATAATATGTGGGAATAAAATAACAAGTGGAAGATATCTTTACAAAATAGCTTTCAAGGGAATCCTTTTGGTATCTTCGCCAAAGAATTGGATTAATTACTAATCCAAAATGAATTCTTTTGAATGCTTATCTTATATGTCTTAAATTTACATGAGGAAGCACCATAAAGAGGACAGTTCAGGTTGATGGAGCAGTTTCATGAAGAGTTCAATTATAAGCAGGATCATCCCCAAGGACAATTCAGTTAGGGGGAGAAGCCTTGGAAGGGAAGTTACCTTTTCCATTGATGTCAAAGGGGGAGAGATTTATCAGATGCAAGATAGAGGGTTATATTCTTGGAGAGAGAGAACAGAGACATGGTTCCAAGGGTGAGATTGTCACAGGGGGAGCATGAGAAATATGAATTCAGTATTGCATTAGATTGTTGCCATCAATTCCAAAGGGGGAGATTGTTGATTAATTGGTTTGGTTGTCATTGATGTCAACCCTTGATCAAGTACGATAGAAAATTTTGGTAGCCCCAACATAATGATTAAGGGACTTCATTTTGATTGATGTATAATGGTATGAATTTTAATATATTTGCATTTTCATGTAAGACTATAATATATGGATAATGCATGTCATGTCATTTCTAGTGATATGTGTAACATCACATAACTCCTCACGGTTAGAGAGTTATGGCTTGGTGAAGTGGAGAACCCTCATGAGTTATCTAAAAGGCCAAAGAAATAAAATTAATTCTAGAATCTCCTAGAAGAAGTTGACTAGTCAAGTGGGTGAAACTAGGAGTTAGTCACGGGTTAAGTTGTTGCAATAAGAAAATAATTAAAATAATTTATTTGCAACTAGAAGTGGAGAATTTACTATTTCTAGCAAAGTGAGTTAGAAGTGGAGAAGTGGTTAGAAGTGGGTTATCCCTAAAATAAGGAATGTGGGTTAAGTTGGTTAGATGGTAACCTCTTGAGGAAGCTACATGGAAGTATAAATAAGAGAGAAAGTGATGCAAGAGCATCGTCTATAAAGTGCACATGGAGAGATAGCTCAGCGCCCCAGTGCTCCTTTTGAGTTAAATTTGAATTTTAAAAGCTGGGGTATCCTGTAAATATTTTGAAAGGATTACAAATTAAAGAAGATATTTAATATCTGGACGATGAACGATCGCATACGATCGAGAGAAGATGATATTTTCCTTTAATGTAATAGATCACCACAAAGATCTAGAGATTTCAATCTTATCTATCTGTCTCAGACATTTAATGTAATAGGACTTAAGTAGTTGAAAGATTTAATTCAATAGGATCGGTAGTCGGAGGGAAACCTATGAGACCTTTGGTATACGTAGAGGTGTTGTATGCAAAAATGAGGCGGCTGCAAATTAGTTGGAAATTGTTAGAAGAATCTTATCATAGTTGTAGCCATGTATATGTTCATTTGAATGAATATAACAAAGAAACCATTGATCCAAAGTGTATGATGTTGTTGTTACTGTCTATTTGAATGAATGGTAGACTTTCAACTTAAATTATGTTCTCTGTTATTATGTATTCTCATGTATGCATGAAATCTAATGTTGAATGTATGAATATGTGAGAGATTAGATAAGTTTCAATTGTTTTTCTTCCTCGAGCTCATGCAAGGAGTGTATATTTTCCACAAGGAGTGCATTGACAGAGTTCTTCGACTCATAGATCAGGAGAGATAACGTGGAACTTATATGCAAAGTGTGCACATTGTCTGCAAGGAGTGCATCAACAAAATCCTTGACTCAAGAGCTCAGGAGGAGAAATTTAAGAGTTATTTGCAGAAAGGTGTAAGGAACTGGTGCAAGGTGTGAAAAATCACTCGTAAAGAAGCTAAGTCTTGAGTGAAGATCTGTTGCAAGGCATGCACAGATCCAAAAATCCGACTAAGTGTCGAAGAAACCCTTTAAGGAATCCAAATATTGAAGAAAGGACAAGTACAAGGGAGTTAGTGGGAGAAATCCTTCAGGAAGGAGGAGATTTTAAGGTTTTGCAAGATAAACGATCAAGATCCACCCAAGAGAAGTGGAATCATTCCAAACCATCATATTTGGGAGAAGTTGCATGGTGGTTATCCGTGAGTTCCTTTAGAAGTTTGTGAATCAGAGGATTTGGGGTGTTAAGGAGTGAAAATAATTGAATTTCGAAGCTGTGAAGATATCCTAGCTATTGGCTAGAAGGCGAAGACATGGTGGTGGATAAGTGAGTTCGGGAAAGAACAAATTCGAATAATTTTCACCAAGCAGATATAAATTATTGTGAAGTGTGAAGTAAATCCAAGCCATTGGTTGTGAGGAGGATACATGGCAGCAAATTGGAGATTTTGGAGGGTAGAGCTCCGAAAGTCTCACGTAGAGAAAAAGGTTGTTTTTAGCGAAGTCGCAAAGAGAGAGGAGATCTAGACTGTCAGATCCAGAGAGGATATGTGGCGAAGATCCAAAATTTTTAGAGTAAGAGTCCTTCGAAGTAAAGTTGAAGGAGGAGTACCTAGAGACACCTGAAGGCTGAGCTAGAATAGTAGATTGTGACCATCGACATGGAAGGAAACACGTCACCAGTTCGTGAAATTCGAAGAAGAGCTGAGGGGAAAGAGAGGTCGCCCGAAGTGGAGCAAGGGGAGAATCTCAGTCGTCGATCAAGAGAGGCACATGGCGCTTGATATAATATTCTGGATATGGAATACTTCAGATAGGAGGAGTGTTAAGACATGTGGAACTCCCGAAGACTAGAGAGCGAATGGATCACAGTTGTTGGTTGTGGGAGAGACGAGAACCATAGATCTTCCCAGGCAAGTTCACGATTCGGGGTTCAGATGAAAAGGGTGCAATTGTTGCTAAGAACAATGAAACCCGAAGTTACGAAGCACTCAAGAGGTTAAGCCCTGGGTCATAGCCCATGGTCATATTGGAGAGGGGACTAAAAAAGGGGGCTAGCGCCTGTTATTTAAATTTTTAAAAAGTTACAGGGGCTCAGTAGGATCCTGTGGGTTTCATGAAACCTGTGCCTTAAGGATATAAGGGGCATTTGTTAAATTGATTTGTGGGTCTATTGAAGGCCCAAAGAGCCGATTCATCTCAGGAATTGGAATATCCTTGACCGAGATGTCGCAAAACCCCTAGGAGGGGAGGGGGGATACATCAAGTGGTATAAGAGATAATGGTTTTCTTGCAAACATCAAGCAAAGATGAGGAGGTGAAAAGAGATAATATGATAGAATCAAATGGCATGAGAAGTTTAAATTTTCCTATAGACAACACGTGAAGGAGGAGAGAGAGTGTGATGCTCTGTGAATGATGGTTTCACATATGCAGCAGAAAATGGACAATCGGGTGGGATACAGGGAGAAGTTAGAGATGCGCTTGGTTACAGATTAATCCACAGACTTTCCAGGAGGGTAGGAAGAAAATGAAAATGGATACTAAAATCCATAGGAGAGGTCGAGAAGCTGACCACAAGAAGAAACACAAGGCATATATGGATTAGGAGCTCAAGGAAAGAAGAGACGAAATGGAGAGGCTAACATTGAAGATGCAGCAGGAGGAAAAGGTACACTAGAGGTATGAGTGGCCTCTGTAAAAGAAATAAAAATGGTATGTTCAAAAGTTGTTGGCCAGAGGGAAATGAAAAGTAGTTAGGAGGTGGCTGAGGGAAGTTGAAACCCTCAATAACATAGAGGAAAAAGTTGTTTACATATGTGAGCCAGATATTGGAAAGAACCTTAGTGTTGAGGAGGAGATGAGATCGGTCAGAGATCTCATAGACTGTCAGGAGGGCAGAAGTGGAACCCCAAATTGCCAGGTGGGAAAGGGAGATGAAGAGAGGCTAGCTGAAAGTATCGAAATCTCAGAGGTGAGTTCGGATCAGAAAGTACTACTGACAGAGGAGGATCAGAGGAATGCTATGATCATTGGGGGAATTTAGATATTCATGCCAAATAGACCAACAGAGGCTAGTGCAAGTGTTTAACATGGGGAGGTGATGAAACAAGCACCCAAGAGAGAGGCCATGGGGCCAAATGCCTTTAAAATTAATAGTGTCTGTGATGTAGATGCAACAAAGGGAGTGTTATCACTCCAAGAAACTCCTTAGGGTTGTAGGCTAAGAATGTTTGGTAACTTAATAAATTTAATAATCAAAGTATGTGTGGAACAATGGGATAACTGAGAAGGCTAAGAAAATGGAAACTTGTTATGCATCTAAATAAACCAGTTCTTTGAGAGACCAGATATCCGTTACAGTAGATAAAAATGTGTGAAGAATACCATTCAAGATAACCAAGTACAAGAGATGTAGGGTCATACAAGATAGTAAAGAAACATCTAATTCATATTCATGAGCTATACCAAAAGATAACAGTTATGAATAACTAAGTTGAACAGAATTAAATAACAGAGTAGTGGAGTATATGAAAAGACTGATATATAATAACCAATGAAGACTGTGATTCATATAACATAACAAGGTCAAAGTACATAGCCAAAGTATCTAGGATTGAACCTCCTGTTTCTGTCTTAAGTCTGTAGCTTTATAGCTTTACATCACAGTTTTCAGATCCTAAAAACTTGGATCTGTATATCTAAAAATAGAAACTAAAACTAACCAAATACAAATTGATAATCAAAAGACTAGTTCCTAGGAATCGAACTGTCTTTTTGTTGATCTTTGACATCTGTTCTTCATTACTTTTAGGATTCTATGGTGTTTTGGAGGGTAAAGACACTTGTCTTCTGTAGCTGGAATCTTTCAATAACCATAACCAAAAATTTAGTTGACCAATTTAACATTTGGTCCCAAAATCTCCACGAATATTTGATGCTGAGTTTTTCTTGATTTGGTGGTTAATCATTTGATGCTCCCACACCTTTCCAAATACTCTAGAATCACTTTGCTCCAGCTTAATTTTCCAAAAATTTCTTTCTGTAGTTTCACCAGATAATTCACCTTATGATCTGCTAGTTAGCTAGTGAAAGTTCTGCTTTTCACCAGCTAACTGGTTATAATTTTTCCCTTTGCGCTATTGAAAGCTCTGTCTTTGGCCAAAAAGAAACCTTTCATATTCAAAATGGTTGTTTCACCAAAAACTCAGTGTTCTTTTGATTTATCTCCCTGCAAATTTATAGCAACCTATCATTCTTGAGCCACTGCCAAATTTGCAAACAAAATATCTACTAGAATTTGTCAAATAGAATGAACTCGAGGACAACAAAAGGATGTTTCCTTCAATGCAGGAAGAAAAGAAGCATATGCTCTGGTGTAAATAGGTCACTTAGATTGCATGCATGTGATAGCATTTTACATAGATTTCTCATCGCTGAAAGGATTTTGTCATGAATTTCAAAGCTAACAATAATGCATCTGGATTTCCATTCTCAGGATCCTTCTGTAGTTAATGAAAACACACTTCTATCTTCCAAATACCACATACGAATAGTACAATCCATACTGCCTAATACCAATACTTGTCTACTCTATGCTTCTTTGGAGTAACCACCATATTATGTGCTGCCAGACAGAGTATAGGACCTGTGTGGCCTGTAAAAGACTGTAAAGCCACATTTACACCAATTTTGTGTTGTAATCTATCTTCTTTAACATAAGGATTTGGACCATTCCATCTTTTAAAGTTTTATATTACCACTACAAAAGCCATATAATAAAGAAAATGGTATACTGGAATTCTCTAAAAATATCATGGAAGATGTAACAATCTTGCTTGAATTTGGCTAAGATGTTGGATCTCTGCCAAATGTGATCCAGGGTTACCACCATGCTGGTGCACTTGGTTTACCTGAGGCTGTCCCAAATGAAAAGAATCATGCTGGTTAGTTTGAAATGGGGATTGATGTGACCTAGACTGCAAATGTCTAGTTTGATAAACTGCATGTTGATTGACTGTAGCTTACTGATTTTCCACTTGGCCTTGGGCATGAGGCTGGGACAATGTTGGCACCTGGGTTTGACCTTGGGCAGCCTGATTTTGAATAATAATTGATAATGGATGACCATTTTCCATTGGAAACAGGCCTTGCACATTCCTGCTCATTTGAGAAGAGTTGTAGCTTGATACACACCAACGCTCTGTTGATCCAGGAGCAAAATACTCATGAAAAAACTTCCTCCAAAATCCTATGCCATTATCCTGTGGTGGATTTATTTGATCTTGAATATTCTTCTGGCATTTGAGTTCGCACTCCAACATCAACATTGTTGCCAACATAGTTTACAGGGGCACTGGGTGATCCGTGCAATAAGTGCTGCCCCCCAATATTTAGTCCCTGGAATAATGGGTTCTGTGCTCTCAACTTGTCAAAACGTTGTAAAAACAGAGTTATCCTTGACATGAACGAAATCCGCCTTCTATCATCTAGAAAACCTAATGAAAACAGTGTTGTCGATTTGTTGAATATTCAGGGCAAATCATCACATGTGACAACACACAGTACACGGTTTTGACTGTTGGATAGATCATTCAATGGGAGATGTTGGGCTTGAGAGTTGGGCGTTGTATGGTTTATGTGTTGAATGAACTTGACATTTGGACTCAAGCTTTGGCTTGACTCATTGCTTGGTGCGCTAGGGTTGATGTATGGCTTTATATGTTGACTTATTGCTTGTGTATTGAGTTTGTTATGCGTGGCTAGCATGTAGGATGGTTTCAGTGATTTAGCATATGTAGACTTGGAGTTGGCTTTATAACTTGTCTCGACTTATTGTTTGGTTTGTGCATGTAGCTTGACATATGGCTTGTGATTTGAGTTTGAATAAATTTAGGACACTTTAAAGCACACACCATATTTTGGTTAAAATAGCAAAATAACAATATATATTTTTTATTTGCAAATCTAAGAGGCATAAAACTAGGGTTGTAGGCTCTAACAACAGGGCTTTGGGAATGCAGATCAGAAGGCAAAATCCATAGGAGTCTTTGGGCAAAAGAAATCAATGGGAAATTCTCAAAAATGTCTGGAAATAGTTGGAGATCGTGACACTGATCAAAAATGGAAAATCTAGCTTAAATTGGATGAAAGCACTAAAATTTACCAGTACATTTTGAGCGCTAACAGGGAGGACAACCAACAAAGACTGTCATGGAGGGGGAACAACACACATTAGAATGTGCCCAAGAAATGGATAAAGAAGAGCATTCGGTGGAATTGCTCAAAAAATTTAGCGAGGGAGATGAACATGAGGCAACTATAGAAGTGGAACCTATAGCAGAGGAGAAAGAAGAAGATAGCATGGATCTTGTTGATCTGTGTGAAGAGATGGAAGCCTTGGGGAAAATAATAATAACCCAGAGGGGACTTATCCAACAAGTTAAGTTGGAAATTGATGGAGAGAAGATACAACAGAGAAGGTGATCCAGTTAGAAAAGGTTGGTGGCCACCGATATCCAATGACAAAGAAGGGTCACAGGAAGACAAAGAAGGACACCGAAAAATGGTGTGATTTACACAAAATACCATGGAACAACACCGATGAATGTCGCTCAAAATATTCATTGGTGGTTGAGATCAAACACAAGTCGTCAAACCCTGATTGAGAATCTGATTATGAAAATACTGGTAAAATATAGATCATCGACGCAGACCCGACTGCTATTATTGTGACCTCAACAATTTAACCAGAAGAACCAACAGATCCTGAATAGGGGGAGCACATTTTTCATTCATATATGTGGGTGAAGGGGACCCCACTGCATTTTATTNCTCATCTCAAAAGAGGTTGTCAAATAGTTGGGATTGTCGACAACACCACACCCGCAGTCGGTGGCTTCGCCAAGAATGAGATCTTCATGTCATCCAACAATGTCAACTGCCATATGGCATCCATCCCTTCAAGAATGAGGTATTAGGTGATGTTTCCCATTGGATGTATATGATGTTCTCTTGGGCCAACCATATATGTGGAAGCGCCATGTTGTTTATGACTCTCGACCCCACAATGTCATTGTTTCTTTGGGGGGTCATCTCTACAGAGTACCAGAGGTAGTTCCAACTACTGTTCCACCTAAAAAGTGCCGCAAGTTAGTATCTCATACTACAAAATTTAGCTTCTTCACAATCTGTTCAAAAGGTGAACAAAAGGATACTGCAACCACTACAACCTCGGCCCAAGAACCTTCTATCCAACAGAAGCAGGTCGATAAGATTGTAGAAAAGTGTAAAGATCCCTTATATACAAAATAATATCATGTATCTAGACTAGTTGAAAAGGTATAACCATTCCATCCACATGCTCGTGATAGCCTTCCACAAACCGAGCAACACGACGTCTCCAACAAGGCAAGTAGCTCACCAAGATTTAGATTCAAAAAATGTTTTTTCCTCTCCCCGGGGAACTCAAAAAAATGGATACCATTCCTTCCTAAGGAGGGAGTATTGATACAGTTCTATATCGGTGGCCACCCACCTTTTCCAACTGGCTCAAAACAAGTTTTTGGCAATTTTGGCAATTTACTATTTTTAGCAATTTTAACTTCTGAGGCCATTTTGAGGGCCTAAATGAAGGTTTTTAGGGATAAATATTCTCAATGATATCTAAAGGAGTAATTGAGCCCCCAAAATTAATATCCTCGGAGATACCTTTCCAACGGGCTATTATACGCCTAAAACAGAGATCGTATGCAAACGTTACAACCCCGAGAAGTTGATGTACTAACTTACCCAAACGAGGCCCACATGACTTTTGGCGCTTCATCTCCTAGGCTTAGGTTTTTGGATTTCTAGGGTTTTTGGCATTCCTGTTTATTGTAAAAAGGCCTTCAGAGCCTCATTGTAATCATCTTCTTGCGAATGCGAGTAGCTGTCACATCTCTTCTCAGAGATAAGTTGTTGCCATTCTAACGAGTCTTTCACTCTGTATTTTTACAGTCTCTGTACATATATTTCATTAATAGAAATCATGTATTACTCTATATCTATGTTTATGGTTGCATCTATGATACATTTCTTTTATATTATTGAATATATGTGATATCTCTGTGCATTTATCTATTATATCTCCGCTCTCATTTCGTGCCGAAAATAATCTGGATCAACAGGGTGCACGAAGAAAGCCAACTAGTGGACTAGTTGGACAAAGAAATAGAGGAGATAAAGAGATTGATGTTGGAAACAACAAATAAGGCAACCAAAAATAGATAAGGATAGGACAAAAGAGAACTTGCAGGAGCATCAAGAGAAACAAATCAAAGGAGCAAGTGGACAACTCCAATTTCAGGTTTGGGATCATAGAGGATATCAACAACATAGCAGAGGGAGCCATGAGCAGGAGCTCATGATTTTCCCAGCAGTGGAGTATGATGCAGGAGCATCATTAGAAAAGTTCACGTGGAGAGACAACTCAACTCCCTAGCATGACTTTTGAGTTAAATTTGAATTTTAAAAGCTGGCGTATCATGTAAATATTTTGAAAGGATTGTGAATTAAAGAAGATCTTTAATATCTGGAGGATGAACGATCGCGTAAGATCAGGAGAATATAATATTTTCCTTTAATGTAATAGATCACCACACAGATCTGGAGCTTTCACTCTTATTTGTTTGTCTCATATATTTAATTTAACAGGACTTAAGTAGTTGAAATCTTTAATTCGATAGGATGGGTAGTCGGAGGGAACCCTATGAGCTCTCTAGTATAAGTAGAGGTGTTGTATGCACAAATGAGGTGGCTGCAAATCAATTGGAAATTGTTGGAAGAAGATTATCATAGTTGTATCCATGTATATGTACATTTGACTAAATATAACATAGAAAGCATTGATCCAAAGTGTTTGGTGTTGTTGTTACTGTATACCTGAATGAATGGTAGACTTTCAGTTCAAATTATGTTCTCTATTATTAGGTATTCTCATGTGTGCATGAATTATACTGTTGAATGTTTGAATCCGTGAGAGGTTAGATAAGTTTCAATTATTTTTATTCCTAGAGATTATGCAAGGAGTGCATATTGTCTGCAAGGAGTGCGTTGACAGAGTCCTTCGACTTAGATCTTAGGAGAGATAATGTGGAACTTATATGAAAAGTGTGCATATCATTCGCAAGGAGTGCGTCGACAGAATCCTTGACTCATGAGCTTAGGAGGAGAAATTTAAGAGTTATTTGAAGAAAGGTGTAAGGCACTGGTGCAAGGCGTGCACAGTCACCCGTAAAGAAGCTAAGTCTTGAGTGAATATCTATTGCAAGGAAAGTATTGATCCAAAAATATGACTAAGTGTCGAGGAAACACTTTAAGGAGTCCAAAGCTCAAAGAAAGGTCAAGTATAATGGAGTTAGTAGGATAAATCCTTCAGGAAGGAGGAGCTTTTAAGGTTTTGCAAGATAAATGATCAAGATCCACCCAGGAGAATCATAATCATTCCATACTGTCAGATCTGGAAGGAGTTTCACGATGGCTATCCATGAGTTCCTTTGGAAGTTCGCGAATCGGACGATTTGGGGTGTTAAGGAGTGAAAATCCTTGAAGTACAAAGTTGCGAAGAGATCCTAGTCATTGGATGGAAGGTGGAGATGTGGCAATAGATAAGTGAGTTCGGGAAAGAACAACTTCGGAGAATTTGTGCCAAGAAGATAGAAATTCTCGCGAAGTCGCAAAGTGCAAAGTAAATCCAAGCTATTGGTTGGGACGAGGATATGTGGCAGAAGATTGGATATTTTTTAGGGTAGAGCTCTAGAAGTCTGACGTAGAGAAAAATGTCATTTTTCGTGAATTCATGAGGAGTGAGGAGATATGGACCATCGGATCTAGAGAGGATACGTGTCGGAGATCCACAAGTTTCAGAGGAAGAGTCCTTCCAAGGAAAGGTGAAGGAGGAGTACCTAGAGACCCCTGAAGGTCAAGCTAGTGGAGTAGATCATGACCGTCTATCTGGAAGGACACACATCATTATTTCATGAAATTCAAAGAAGAGATGAGGGGAAAGAGAGGTCACCCAAAGAAGAGTAAGGGGTGAATCCCAATCGTTGATCAAGAGAGGCATGTGGCGCTTGATCTAAGATTCTGGGTACGGAATAATTCAGAGAATAGGAGTGTTAAGACGTGTGGAACTCTCGAAGAACAGATTTTGAATGGATCATAGTCGTTGGCTATGGTAGATACGAGAACCATAGATCTGCCCAGGTGAGTTTGGGATTCAGGGTTCGGATGAAAAGGGTGCAGTTGTTGCAAAGATTGTTGAAACCTGAAGTTACGAAGAGCTCAGGAGGTTAAGCCCTGGGTCATAGGATATGGTCATATTAGAGAGGGGCCTAGCAAAGAGGGGTAGTGCCTGTTATTTAAATTTTTAAAAGGGAACAGGAGCTCAACAGGAGCCCGTGAGTTTCATGAAACCTGTGCCTTAAGGAGATAAGGGGCCTGTGTTAAATTGATTTGTGGGTCTATTGAAGGCCCAAAGAGTCGATTCGGCTCAGGAATTGGAAGATCCTTGACCACCCCCAGGAGGGGAGGGGGGCTGCAACAGAAAGGATCTCCCATTAGCACCTATTGGATATCATTGATTATATATTTTGTGAAAGGTTATTTGGGAAGGTATTATTGATAGAGAAAAGTGCGGCAAAAAAGGTGCAGCAAAAAAATCATGGCAGAAAAAGTGCAGTAGGAAAATCATGGTAGGAAAAGTGCGAAAGAAAAAGTGCAGCAGAAAAATTGCAGCAAGAAAAGTGTGGCAGAAAAATTGTGGCAGAAAAACCACGACAGAAAAAGTGTTGCATAAAACTCGTTTCGAAAAAAGTGTGGAAGAAAAATCACGACAGAAAAATCGCGGCAGTAGAATGCTATAAGAAGAAAAAAGGTGTGGTTTTCATATGTGTGGTGTTGAATTTATGAATCTGGTTGAGGATTTTCCTTGTAAATCTGTTGGATTCCTTCTTGGAAGTTTAGGGCTTGTTGTAGAGTTGATCTGAGGTAGATCTACTGAAGTTTAGTGTTGGTTCATGTTTGAGGGATTTTGGTTAAGGTATGTTGCAACAGGTAGAGATTGTATTACAGTGAGGTTATAGCACATGGTTTGAGGTAAAAACTTGTGGTATAGTGTTTGAGGTATATGTGATCAGATCAAATTGGTTGATGAGTATACAGTGATAGGTTTCTCAGTGGCATATTTGACAGAACAGTTTTTGAAAGTGACATATTCAGTTTCTACATTTGGCACTTATATTTCAGGGTGGTTGGACAGGGAAAGGATAGGTGGTTGTAGCCACCTTCCAGTTGTAGACGGAGAACATAGGGGGTTGTATACTCCTTCTGGTTGTATCTAGAGAATTGGGGAGTTGGAGCTTCCCTTAGGTTGTATCCTGAAAATAGGGGGTCAGAGTCTCCTTCTAGTTGCAACTAGAAAACAAAGGAAGTTGGTGCTTCCAATGACTGTAATTCTTAAAGACAAATAAGAAAATGAATTATGTGGTTTTCTCCTGCATTGGGTTTTCATGTAAAATATACTATTGTACTTTGTATGTGTATGATTGTTCATTTTTTCGTGGTTTATTTACTCTGCACTTATTGGATGATAATTCTATATTGATCATAAAGATAAATAACATTTACATACTGTTGCTAAAAGGATTAAAAATATCTACTACTGATTCACCCCCCCTCTCAGTAATACAACAGAAAATAGTAACCACTTGCTCTAGTTTGTCTTTGGACCAAATTTAAGATTCTTGGTCCAAAGGGGAGCTTAGCCTATCCGCAGGGCAAGATCTCTCAGAACAAACAAATGGTGACTCCACTGGGGAAGGACTTTGATTATTTTTTCATCTTTTTCGTCTTGAATCCTTTGATTGTGATTAGATATTTATTGTTTGATGCTTGTTTTTTTATCTATTTCCCATTCTCTCTTCCTCATTAGATATTTTTAAGATCCATTGATTGATTCTATGTTGAGTTTGAGCTATTAGAAGCCATTTTTGAACTTTTCAGAAATTGGCACTCCCCTGTAGCTCAAACCAGGGCGCATTTATCTTCATTGGTGCTCCCCTGTAGTGTATACCAGGGTTCCATTAGCTTACTAGTGCTCCTCCTAATACTCCTAAGGGGCTCCATAGCGCTCTATATATTTGAGAACATGGGCGCCAATCTCCCTTTTTTGGTGTTTTTTCATGGTTCTACTCAATGTTCTTTTGAGATGCATTTAGCCCAAAGTCTCTTGACCTATATTTGACTTTGTTTTCTTGAGAATTTGGCATTTATCACTCATTTATTTTTCTTCTTTGAGTTTGCAATATTCTCCTAGTTTTGATCCCCTTGGGTTAACAAGATCCCTTAGTTCATTCTTCCTTTGAGTTCTCGGATGTTCGTCTCCCAAATCTTTCATATTGCTTGATTATTTAAGAGTTTTTATCAACTAGGGTTTGGAAAGGTTATTTTGTTTTGAGCCTATTTGTCTTCATTGAAACATCCTTCTTTTTTGGATGATTATGACTCTCTTGTTTTCCACAACCTAGCCTTGAATTGTGTTTATTGTGGCTCATTGGTTGATGATTTTCATGAGTGTTTTTCTTCTTTCTCGTTTGCATCTTTAAGTCCTTGATTGAACACATTATCTCACACTTATTTTCTTTCAATTCTCATCTTTTTGAGTAAGCTTTGTTTGATTTATTTTTTTCCTTGTGTTTCTTTGTGTCAAACATAGATACCTTTCATTCCATTTGAAAGTTAAGAAGCATAAAAATTTGCATATCTCCTTCAATACTTAATCAAACGAAGAAAACTTTTGCATTCATTAGGAAAAAAAAATTGGTATACGTTTGGAAAAAGAGCTATCCTTTTCATGTGCATTTTGGTTTTTGGAAACATCTGCTTGGTAGTTTGGCATCGTTTTGATCCCATAATTTGAAAGTTTCATATTTTTGAGTGATTTCTTGTGTTAAGAAGAATATAACTCTTCTCCTTCCAATACATATAATTCATCGAAAAGAATGAATTACATATCATTCTTTTGCATTCTATTGGAGTTGAGTCTCTCACACATCATCAATTTCATCTCCATGAACCTATTGAGTAAAATCCATTAAAATCAACCACGAGCTAATTAAACCAACTAGAACATTTTTTGGTTTTAGCACACCAACAATAGGATAGGATTAGGGTCTTTGGACTAGGAGAAGTGAGTAAATCGTCCAAGACTACTAAACATACGGTAGAGCACTAAAGAGTGTACAAATCTAACTTTCATATAAGCATAGTGGGGAACCCCCTCTCACATAAAGGATAAACACAAGGCCACATGCAGAAGAGAAGAAAACATTACCCCTCCAAAGCTTGACCAATCGTAGTGGAAAGAGCGTATACAGGGGGTTCTTCCCGAAGTGTCACTGAATCATTTGGTATCGGTACTTCGTGAACTTTGAATATGTTTAGGGTCCTCTAGATTCTATTGGTCCACTTGTCCTTAGTCCTATGGAATGATTTCATACTTTTATATATTTCCCATACCTTTAGTCCTAACTGTCGAATGTACCAACCCGAAGGTTGATTGCAAGTTGGTAACCTTAGTGGCCTTTCTTAGGAATCTACAAAGGTGACTGTGGGGAGATTCCCACGGTACCTTGGGCAGAGATCATATCACACTCTCAGTACCCTTGGAGGGTGATCCCATGAAAGTGAGGGTTACTTTCACCGAGAAGGGATGTTACATGGAGCTTGGGGTAACTACTTCTCATTTCTTCATTGGAAGCTTGATATCCCATCTTCAAAAGATCCTTGTGTCTATTGTTGCTTGGTTTATTTCTTTTAGTTTTCATAGGAGTTTTCTTATTTGACTTTTGTAGTCATCCTTAGGATCATATATTTCACAGTATACAAGGTGTGGAACATGATCTTGAGGAACCTCAACATAATGTTTCTTACGAAGGAATGATTTTATATCAACCTTATGAAATTGGGAGCATCGCTCCTGGAAGTGGCCAAACCGTTGAATAACTAGTCACAACCTTCATAAAAAGCCTTGCATCTTACATGAATCCTCTTTTTACTGATCCACTCATCCAGCCAGTCACTGATCCACCATCCATGAGATATTTTGATGCTTATTCTTCTTATAAATTACTGCCTGATTCCACCACCACACAATCTTTTGGTGCAAACCCGTCATATATTGGTTTTCCTAAAGGACTTGGGAATTTATCTTTTTCCACAACTCATGTGGTTTCTACTCCTAGTGCTTCTTCTTTTCCAAAAAAATCAGTGACCTAGGTAACACCGACTCAACCACTTGTGCATACATCTCCTTTCGTACATAGGTCAGGTAATATTCTTGCTTCATTATTTCCACACATGCACACACCAAGTATTTACTTGGTCGTTCCAACATTGATATGGTCGATAGTCTAGTTGTTCACAAAACAATGGTTACACAAGCTACTCAGCCTCCATATCACACATCACATATTTTTACACCCTACATTAGAGGTCAATCTTCAATGGGAGGCCAACCTTTAGCAGGGGGGAAACCTTCAGTTGGAGGGAAATATTTTACTGGGGCAAACCTACGTGGTTGAAACATCAACAAGCCTAAGGGAAAGCCACTCCGTCAAGTTCTTCTATCCCTACTACCACTGGCCTATATCCTGGACATCCATTTCCAGGAGTTTCTAATCCTTTGTGGGGTCAATCCAACCCGGTGGGAATTCCTTTGCAAGGAAATTTTCCCTATAAATCCATAAACCCCATGATTCCAACACAACAATCCCTTCAATCACCATACATGGGGGGTCCATAATGTCAATCACAATATGTAGGAGGTCCATCCGATCAATCATAGTATATGGGTGGACAATCAAGACAACCACTTTTCATAGGTGGACAACCCAAGAAGCCACCATATATAGGAGGACCATCTAGTTTTTCCATCTCACCGCAACATGGATATGTTCCTACTGATGTTCCCATGTCATATGGTTACCACCAGTATCCACAGGATAATCGAAAACTTTCATTCCTGACTATGTTAGATTTTCCAGATCTATCACATTTGACAAATGATCCCATTCAACATGCTCCTTTTTGGCCCACCATCCCTGCCAAATTACCATCTGACATCCCTATTGATGCTTGAATCTGTTAGGACTAAAACGGTAACCTTATGAGAATGCAAGTCATCCTGTGTTTTTATAGAGGTGGTACTCCTCTGTCCTAGATCTATAAAATGTGGGACTTTTAAAGAATTCCATCAAAGGAAAGTAAAATCGACATAACAGAAAACATAAAATATTTTTATTTTTATTTTAAAAAGAGAGTTCTTGAGAATGGACCAGGAAACACACACATTCATACATTTAAAGAAAATAAACAAAACTTTCTCACATCCATCATAGTAGGGATAAATATTTCTGATCACATAAAAACTAAAAGAAAATTATCTACATGCATAAGAGAACTTTGACAGAGTAGTACATGGGCAGATCAAATTGAGATAACAATAGATCAAACTCAAATACTTTATATTCAGAAAACACTTTGTTACAATGTACAGTTGAGATTGTTCCCAAAATAACTCTCTTGGAATTTCTAAAAAATATATAGTTCAATACATATTCTCTAGAATTAAAATGTGTTTGTCACAATGACTGGCATTGGGGATCCCACAGACCATAAAGAAAATATGTATAAGAATGAAGTTCGTAGAAAGAAGAAAGTGGGCAGTGGAAGGTAGGAAGACCTTGTAAGAAGAAAAATGAAATTATCATCTTCGGTTAAACCTTTCTATTTAAAGAGGTGGAGTAACTGAATGAAGATCTTGATAAAGACAAAAATATGTGATCAATATGAACTTACTATGATGGTATCTCATGGTTTTTCACTTGCTCATTGATGTCCTTTTATGTCTTTCCTCGGCGGTTACAGGAACTGTCTCAACCGTCCTTTTCCCTTCATTGGTAAGCTTGTCAACAAGATTTTTAAACCACTCCTCAATGCAGCTCCTCATTGGCACCACATTGATTTCATGCTGGATTTTAATGTTGAATAGTTCGCCTTCCAAGTCCCTTATATCAATAGAAATGTTCCACAAAGCTTATTCAATATCTTGATTTTTAATCAAATAATCAACTAGCTTGTTTTCCACGTCATCTTCACCATACTCAATAATGTCGTAGAATTTTTCAAATGATAACTCTTTAAAGAAATCAACTTGTTCATAAAATACTTGCTTGGTTAAGAACAACGAGTTGAGTATCAATTTGGGGTCTTGGACCTCATTGGTTCTGCCATCTAGATCTATCTTAGTTAGCTTCTTGAATAATTGTTCTCTTTTGGTTATGGCCTGGCTGCATGCTTGAACTATAATATTCAAGTTTTTAACCTTTTCCTTCCAACATGCATTCAGTTGTTTTATCTGGTTCGGAGAAGGGAAATCCTCCTCTCTAATTCTTAATTCTGTCATATTGGTAACTTTAACACTAAATGTTGTTAGAATATGAAATATTGTGCTCGTTTTACCATTGACAATACCCTTGTCACCCAACCATAGGCCGAAGCCACCCTCCGAGTACCTTGACCTTGATAGAGAAAAGAATCCTGGTAGAAATCCAATAGCCAAGAGAGGCTAATGCAACAAGCAAGAATTAACCAAGCTGATAAAATAGTCCCACCCAAAAACTGGAGCAACACCTTCCCTAGGAATTGCACACAAAACTGATGGACTTCAGTGCACAAAAACTGCTCTCTGCAATTCGGAGAAGTGTGACAAATGAGATACCAATGCCCTATATTTATAGTATTCCTGGCAGACTTTCCTGGGACGAATTCTCCTTTTGGGTACTAATTAATTCATATTAATTATCTTTTTTCAGCCGACATCTCATCTAGGGTTACATTCATTTCTTTGCTTCCTTCCGGAATATTCTAATCTCGTCAAATGTCATAATAGAGGTTCATACCTATTGAAGCTACCATAATATCAACACTCCCTCATAGCTAGGGAGGTATAACTGATAATGGTATTGAGCACAAACAAACCATTCACTGGTAGTATCACAAGCACCATCATTATTATCCAACTGGTTAATCTCCTATGATAACTAGTACAATATCAATTGATAGAACACAACTGTGTTTATCCATGGTAGTACATAACTACACTCCAATGGTTTAATAACACACTAAGTACTTGATCAATGACCTATAGTCACAAACAGTGGAACATATCCACCACAGTATCATAATTCTACTGTCTGGAGACAGGCAGTCTCCATAACAATCATCTGATGTCAACCTGCACATAAAATATTGTTAAAAATAAGCTGAATCATTTGGGCCAATATTTCACTCACGTATATGAGATATGAAAGAATATTTTCCCTCAGAGTAGAACAATGAGATATCTGGACTATTCTTCTCAAGCAAGGAAGAATAATTGTCATGTCTTCTGAACCTGGACCAATCTTCACCCTGGGCCATTATTCCTACACTAATCAAAGTGCACCCTAGAGAGAATGTATAAACCCTAAGGAATGTTTGTCCCTGATTGCTGAGCCCAGACCATTCCCCACCCCGGGCCATTCCTCCTACACTAATCAAAGTGCACCTTGGAGAGAATGTATAAACCCTAAGGAATGATTGTCTGGACCATTTCCTTTGTTAACCATAAGAGGAAAATATTGTCCTGTGTCAACCTCCAAAACATACCATTCCTCATGTTAACCATAATGAGAAACATTGTCCAGTGAGGCAGACTAGTCTTCTTGAGTAACCCTCAAGAAGAGATACTGCCCTAGACCACTCCCCATGTTAGCCACAATGGGAAGTTGTTGTCTATGATACATCAACAATCTGGACCGATTTACCATGTTAACCAGAATGAGAAATCGTTGTCTGTCAGAAATCTCAATCCACTTTCCAAATAGGAAAGAATTTGCCCAATCTGGGCTATTTTTCAATCTCGAAAATAAATGTCTTCAATAATATTTCCAGTGCTCCCTCCCAACTTGGAGAGTCATTTCTTCCCTTTCAACTAAGGGAGTTATTTCCACAATTCCCATCTTTTCTCGGAAATATGCAAACTTTATTCTAGATAGTGGCTTTGTCAGGATGTATGTTGTATGCTCATCTGTGGGAATTTACTCGAGCTTTACTTCTCCTTCCTGGACTTTATCTCGAATACAGTAGTATTTGATCTCAATGTGTTTCGACCTTTCATGAAACACAGGATGTTCTGATAATCTTATACAACTCTGATTATCACAATGTATTATGGTTGATTCTGGAATCTGATCAAATAGATTGGAGATTAACTTCCTTAGCCAAATAACTTATGTGCATGCTTTACATGCTGCGATATACTCTTCTTTTGTTGTGATGAGTGCGGAAGACTTCCGTTTACTACTGCCCCAAGATATCATAGCGGAGCCCAAGCTGAAACACATGCCTAAAGTGTTTTTTCTATCTTCTGCACTTCCTGCCCAATTTGAGTCTGTGAATCCATGAAGTTGTATATCATTGGATGTTGTATATCTCAAACCATAATTTATTGTTCCACGAATATATCTTAATACATGCTTTGTAGCTATCCAATGCTCATGTCTCGGTTCCACCTGGAACTGGCTCAGTGTATTCACGGCAAAGCAAATGTATGGTCGAGTATTTACCAAATACATTAATAACCCAATTAGTTATCGATATAGAGATGGATCTACTAGATCATAATCTGGATCCTTTACTTTTCTTATATCTGTATTCATTGGAGTGTCCATGGACTTACAATCCATCATTCCAAACTTTTGAAGGATCTTTATTGTGTATTTTCCTTGTCCAAGGAATACTTCACCATGATTCTACCATACTTCTAGTCCCAAGTAATAATGCATGAGACCTAGATATTTCATATCAAATTCATTAGCTAGTTCCTTCTTGCACTAGATGATGAGAGACTCTTTACATGTTATGAATAGATCGTCAACATATAATAGTATAATTACAGGTGCATTGTCCACAACTTTGTAATAGAGGTTTGGATCTGCATGACTCTTGGAGAAACCAAGTCTTGTTAAATAGTTGTCCATTCTGGCATACCAAGCTCTTGGTGCTTGCTTGAGTCCATAAAGGGATTTCTTCAATCTGCAAACATGAGTGTCTCTGGAATGTACCTCAAATCCTTGGGGTTGTTCAATATATACTTCTTCTTCAATTCCTCCATTGAGGAAAGTTGTCTTTACATCCATCTAATGTAAGTTCCATCCCATGGAAGCAACAAGAGATATAATAGCTCTGATGGAAGTATATCTAGCCACAGGAGAAACATTTTCGTCATAATATTCTCCCTCCTTCTGGGAGAACCCTCTAGCTACGAATCTTGCCTTGTATTTATCCATGCTTTCGTCTGCTGCATGTTTGATCTTATATACCCATTTTGAAGTTACCATTGATTTCTCTTTAGGTATTGGTACGATTTCCCATACTTCATTCTTCATAATGGATTGATGTTCTTCTTCCATAGCTTCTTTCCATTGTCCCTTTTGTACGACTTCTTCAAATGTGGTAGGTTCTTCATCTAGAAGCTTCGTCATGTATGCGGCATAGCTTGAGAGTCTTTTAGGTATTTTACTTTTATGAATGTTCCTTTTGGAACCTTGAATCTTTCTACATATTGTAATGTGGCTTCAAGCCAAGCTGGTCATTTCTTGGTTTTAGGTATGATATCTGAATCAATGTTTTCACATGGTTCCATAGGATGATCATGTTGTTCCTTTTCGTCGTTTTCATTTTCTGTGCTTTCTTCATTAGGCTCTTCAATCTCTTCTTCTTGAATAGTTTCTTCTATGGATTTCTTGAAGGCCATCCTTTCATTGAATGTTATGTCTCTGCTGACTTCGATCTTGTGTTGTTCTGGAAT
>SNQJ01S0035892.1:13776-25318 GCA_010110895.2 Picea sitchensis | reverse complement strand
ACAGTGCACCGGGGGGCTGCGGAGGTTTTGGGTTCGGAGGGCTAGGATATCCATTGATATCCTAGGGCTAGGCGCTACTAGTCGGCAGGGAGGTTGGTTTTGGGGTGGTGTCCTAAGGAGAAAGCTAAGGAACAAGCTAAGGAAGCAAGCGGAAGCATCAGGTTCAGGTTAGAGTTACGAATTATTTTGAAGTAAATTGTTATTAAATTTTATTTCTATGAAAAATTAGATGTCGAATGTGCAAGATGAAGTAATTTTTAAATTTTCTATAGTGTATTAATTTAATGGTTTCTTAAACTAATTTACAGCCATTACAGGTCATTATCCATATACGAAACATATTTGACCATTTCCATAAATCTGATCTCATATTCTTCTACAGTTCTATTTCCCTGTACTAAGGCATGAAATTCCCCAACCTGTTGTTCCTCGTAGTACACTGGCAGATATTTCCTTCGGAACCTCTCCTCGAAAAGTTCCCAAGATATTGTGTCTGGGGTAAGGTGCAGTTGTCTTCGAGGTTTCCCCACCAGTTCAAGGCGTTGTCTCTTAACTGAAAAATTGCAATTTTTTCCTTTGAGTTGGACTCATAGTCCCTTAAGGCAAAACACCTTGTCATGCCTTCCAACCATGCTTCCGCGCGTTCACTGGCACGACCCCCGACAAACTCCAGAAGTTTGATCTTCTACAATTCTCATGATGTCTTCAGGTGGAGTTCCTCCCTATGAATCCCTTAACGCTTCTGGATTACCCATTCCAGACGGTGGGGGTTCCACTTCAGTCCCTGCTGGTTGTCACCCCTTTAAAGTCTCATTAATGGCCTCCAACGAGCGCAGTATGAGAGCTAGTTCGGGCGATGGTGGTGGTGGCGCTGGTGGTGTTGTCGACGCTTGCGAAGATGCTCCCCTACCTCGATTCCCTCGAGTCCTAACCATCCTGTATGCTTTAACCTGCATCAACCAAAGTTGTCAGGGTGAGTTCCATGACGTTTCCAATTGGTGCTACTTAAAATAGAAACAGGGTTAGGCGTAAGTTTTCTTTACTTGTCTGTAAACAGACATTACTCCTTTAGGGGATTGGTTAGGTTAGGATTAGGATTAAGCATCTAAGCATGATTTCTTCGCCCCTATAAAAAAAAAATATTGGTTCCCTTGCCCTGTAGCTACACTAGCCTTGCACCATACTCACCAATTCCTATGCTTACTCTCCTTGTGCATATGTCGCCTCCTTCCCTCTTGTCCTAGTCTAAGTCCTTTTAACTTTTCGCTTATAACTAAATATCCTTCGATGCTTGACTCATAAGATTTTCCCTGGCGCCTAGTGTTGGCATTATCAAATGCTGCATTTGAGATTTAGTGTTGACTTTGACTGGTGGATTGGAGCGGAGGGACTTGGCGCTTGGCTCGATGAGTTGTGTGTATGGTCTCCTGAGCCTGACGTTTGGACAATCGGAGTTTATACTTGGGATACAAAGATCAGCAGTGCTAAATAAGCCTTTACCTTGATTTCCAGTGCATTCACTAATTATGATTCAACTCGGTTAGCTGGCTCCGGATCAATAGGTTAGGTAATAATCCAGTTAGTCTTAATCTTCATACTCTATCTTCCTAATAATAATACCACTTTAATTCCTGTAGTGTTACCATTAATCTAATTAAGTATAAGAATTTATTTGTAAAGACTTATGAGGGCGTGTTGGTGTTAGTGTTCTTCTTAAGGCTTGGGCTTGGTGGGTGGTCACGGGTTCAAAACCCATGGACCCCAAAACATTTCAAATTCTTTTTATAACTCTATTTATTAATATTATATATATATATATATTATATTATATTTGTTTTTTGGAAAGGTTGTGCAGGGCTGGTTTGCTCGACGATGACTCTGGCTACGGTGTACTCGTGCGAATGGTTTTGATGTGCAGGGTGATGGTCGGATCTCGTGTTTGCTTTCGTTTAATTCCTGTCTGCCCTTTGATATGTCTGCCCTTTTATGTTTAAACAACTATTTGCTATATTTACATTTAATTAAGGACCAATTTGGTGGTTGCAGAGTTATTCAGAGCAACGAGGCCACTATTTATTTTTGACGGCATTGATATGGTCGGGCTCTGATACGCGTGAAATTCATGTGATGGCGTGTTGGTAAGTTTGTTGAATTGTTATGCTGGGGTTCAATACGCGTGATAGTCATGTGATGGTGTGTTGGTAAGTTTTTTGAATTGTTATGCTCGAGTTCAATACACGTGACAGTCATGTGATGGCGTGTTGGTAAGTTTGTTGAATTGTTATGCTCGGGTTCGATACGCGTGACAGTCATATAGCAGGCAAGGATAAACAACTACTACTTTAATTTTAAGAACATTATTTTGGAATCATATGCCAAAAACAGACTTGTTGGAACACTTTGGTCTATCAATAGGGCAATAATTCATTAGCCTTAAATTCATTTCCCAATATCTGCGATAGTTTCTTAGAGAGAAACAAATGACATGAATAGCTCACAATATAGTCAAAATGATTGCATTAGTGCTGGTCATATCGCAGAGGCAAGGGTGATCCTACTTAGAATGCAAAAAAAAAATCTAGATGCGATTCTACCAGGCAAAGTCCTCAACGGAAGATGATTTTCAATCTTTAAGTAATATGAATCATTTTCAATGTATATGTTATTTATATTTAAATTTGTGTTAAAAAATTTACGTGCTTGGCTTGCAGGTTAGGTGGAGGTGGCGCTGGGACTTGGAGCTGGAACTTGGCCCTAATTTATTATATTTATGTTTTTATTTTTATTTTTTACAGTTACATAAATATTTTCATATACATATTATTTAGGGATTGTTCAGGATTTCAGGGCAAGGGTTTCAATATAGCCAATTAGGGGTTATTTAAATTTCTGAGTTATTGTTGAATAGTTTCAGTTCTAAACCTTCCTTTCTTACAAGTGGTTAGGTGGGTAGGTAGGTAGGTAGGTAGGCCCTTGGTTCCATATTTTGAACCAGGGCTCTAATACCATGTGTAGGGTTCAGCTCCACAAAGCCTTATAAAACCCAAAATAATTTATTTTAAGGAATGCTAACCTAACATTTATTTTATTTCATAATCAACATATAACCAAAACCAACATATATAAAATTTATTGAGCTGAACATAATAGATTACGAACTACCTTATAACACTTCATATTCCTTAAATGCATAAAACAAATATGTAGATTAAAATACCTTGGTCTGATGCTAAACTTCCGCTTGTCTTGCTGACCTTCTTGTTTCTTCCGCTTGTCTTGTTGACCTTCCTGCTACTGCCTTGCCCAGCTTGATGCCACTGACCAGCTCTGCCCAAACCGTGGTTCCTCCCTACCAAATAGGAGCAGTCTATCTGGCTTCCTAGCTCCAGGATACCATATGGATATCCTGGCCCCCGTGCCCAAAACCCCCAGCAAACCGGTGCCCCCGTAGTGATCCTTCCTGACTACAGAACTCAAACTCTCCACCAGTAAATCCAAGAGAACCCTGAAAAATAATAGTCCCCCTCCTTTTGTAAGCCTCCTCCCCTCATATCCCCCCTTCACCGACCCTTTCCTCCTCATTTATTTCCTTATCCATACATTCATTGTCTTATCCTTTTAGTTAATGTCTTATCCGATTATTAATATTTCTTATCCTTACATTTAATGCTTCTTATCCCCTCCATAGACGTAATCCTTTAATTAACAATTAAATTTATTAACCCTCTTAAATTTAATACCCGTCATTGAATGTAATAGGTAATTAATTAATTAATTAATTACTCAAAATTATAACAATTAATTAATTAATAAATATTTAATTAATATCATTATACCAATCTTTGTTTAGTTAATAACATGTTAGAAAAATTAATTACCTAATAAATTTTACTTAATGATCCCTAAGCATATATTCAACTAGGGTTGTTACAGAAACATTTTCTAGATTATGCTCAAGGTGGTTTTGGACAGGTTCACTTGGGTGATGATGCACCATGAATTTTTTTTGGAATGGGAAAGGTAAAAATAAAGGAAAGGAATGGAAACCAATGGTTTTTGAAAGAGGTAAGACATGTTCTAGATCTAAGGAAAAAATAATTTCAACAGGGAAGTTGGCAACTGGAGGTTGTATATCTATATTTACTATAAGGTGTGGAAGGTCACCAAAGCATCATTCGTGATAGAAAAAGGAGAGAAGGTAGTTACATTGTATTTATGTACTGGTAATACTAACTCTTCTATCTCTTTAGCTTCTATAGGAGTGGATGCAACATTGTGGCATCATAGGATTGGAAACATGAGTGAGAAGGGGATGCAAATACTTCACAAAAGAATTTTGTTTCCAGATCTTAAACAAATTGATTTGGATTTCTATGAGCATTGTGTTTATGGAAAAGAAAAGAGAGTCAGATTTATCAGAGTTGGAAAAGAAAAGAAGAGTGAAAGGTTAGAGCTTGTGCATACAAATGTATGGGGACCAGCTTAGGTATCATCTATTGGTGTCTCTTGTCATTATGTTACTCTTATTGATTATGCAACTAGAAAAACTTGGGTTTATTGCATTCGACAAAAATATGATGTTTTTGATACTTTTAAGAAATGGAAAGATTTGGTTGAGAATGAGATGGGAAAAAGGTTGAAGTGTCACAAATAAATAAATGGAGGTGAATATTGTAGCAAGGAGTTTAATGATTACTGTTCATACCATGGGATTAGTAGAGAGAAGACAATTCCAAGAAAAACACAAGAAAATGGTGTGTCAGAAACGATGAATAGGACAATCATGGAGAGTGCAAGGAGTATGAGATGGCATGTTGGTTTTTCCTTACATTTCTGGTCAGATTCTATAGATATTGTTGTTTAATTAATAAACAGAGGACCTTCAATCTCTTTGGATGGTGGAATTCCATAGGAGGCATGGACAGGTAAAAACGTAAACTATTCTTTTTTGAAGACTTTTGGTTGTGAAGCATTTGTCCATATTGATAAAGAAAATAGAACAAAGCTTGAGGCAAAATACAAGAGGTGTACCTTTATTGGATATGGTGTTAATGATTTTGGTTATTGCTTATGGGATTATGAAAATCACAAAATAATTAGGAGTAGAGATGTCATATTCGATTTGAAGGTCATGTACAAAGATCATTTGCAGGGAAAGATACAAGAAAAAGAAAAACCAGAATACACAGTGTTGGATGAGATTACTAAAAAAGAAACTTCTATGGTACTATAAAATGAAAATGTACAACAACAGGAGTAGTAGGTACCTAAAACTCCTGCAAGTGTTGTTAGAATATCTACTAGGTTAAGTATTCCCCCTGAACGATACTCTCCTTCATTGTGTTATTTATTGTTGACTGATTCTGGTGAACCAGAATGTTATGAAGAGGCAATGCATGTAGACACCAAAAAGAAGTGGGAGTAAGGAATGAAAGATGAAATGGATTCCTTGGTAAATAAACAGACTTGGGACTTGGTTCAGTTTCCTGTAGGAAAGAGAGCATTACAGAATAAATGGGTTTACAAGTTGAAGGAAGAAGATGGAGGCAAAAAGAAGTACAAGGCTAGACTTGTTGTAAATGGATTTACACAAAAGAAAGGTATAGATTTTGATGAAATATTTTCTCCTCTTGTTAAAATGACTTCAGTTAGGAATATTTTAAGTCTTGTGGCAGTAGAATATTTTCATCTTGAACAATTAGATGTGAAAACAATGCTTCTCCGTGGGGATTTGGAGGAAGAGATTTATATGCAGTAGTCACAGGGGTATGAGGTCAAAGGGAAGGAGAATTGGGTATGTAGGTTGAAGAATAGCTTGTATGGCCTAAATAAATCTCCAAGGAAGTGGTACTTTAAGTTTGACAGGTTTATGACAGAACAAGGTTATAGTAGATGTCATTTTGATCACTGTGTTTATTTTAAAAGGCTGGAAAATGGAAGCTATATTATCTTGCTATTGTATGTAGATGACATTCTTGTTGCAGTGTCTAATATGCAGGATAAAAATGTGCTAAAGAAGAAATTAGATAATTTATTTGCAATGAAGGATTTGGGTGTTGCAAAGAAAATCCTTAGTATGATCATAACAAGAGACAGAAAAAATCGCAAATTGACATTGTCTCAGGGTGAGTACTTAGAGAAGGTGTTGGAGAGGTTTAGAATGCATAATGAAAAACCACTTAGTACACCTTTGGGCAGCCATTTCAAATTAACTAAGGAAATGTGTCCCAAGACACAAGAGGAGATAGAATACATGTCTAGGGTCCCTTATTCATCAACAGTTGGAAGTTTTATGTATGCGATGGTTTGCACAAGACCCGATATTGCACATGCAGTGAGAGTTGTGAGTAGGTATATGAAAAATCCAGGTAAAGAACATTGGGAGGCAATAAAGTGTATTCTTGGGTATTTGAGAGTTAGTTCTACTCATGCATTATGTTTTGAAGGTTCAGACATTGTTATACAGGGATATCTTGATTCAGATATGGAATGTGATAGAGATAGCAGGAGGAGCACCAAAGGGTATGTTTTTACTGTAGGTGGAATGACAGTAATATGGATTTCAAAAATGCAAAAGGTTGTTGCAATTTCAACAAAAGAAGTGGAGTATGTTGCTGCTACAGAGGCTAGTAAAGACATGATTTGGTTACAGAGGTTTATGGAGGAATTGGGAAAGAAGCAGGAGAATAACAGGTTGTATTTTGACAGTGAGAGTGTCATTCATCTTGGAAATAACTCAGCCTTCCATTAGAATACTAAGCATATACAACTCAAGTACCATTTCATACGATGTGTCTTGGAAGATGGACATTTGAAGTTGGAAAAGATACACACTAGCTAGAATCCTGTACACATGTTAACAAATGGAGTAACCAGGGAGAAACTAGTTCCTACTCAGTTTCAGTTGGTATTCAAGAATGAATATGACGATGAGAAATTTTCTAGGTCCAAGAAGGATCATATTCCAACAGATACAACAACGTTGGATTTTTTTATATCAATCTCCAATTGGGAGATTGTTGGTTGTGGAGCCTGATTATCTTCCTGATTCAGAGATCTTTTTTTTTCCAGCTGTGTTTATACCCCATGAAGACTTTACACCTCATAAGAATGTACACTCCTCCACGCGAGGAGTGTAGGGGGCGTTACCCCCCCTGCGGAGTCTAGGGGGTCTATCCCCTCGATTGGGGGGTTCGAAGGCAAGTGGGCCCCCGACGAAGGTTTGGGGGAGAAGCCCCCAAAGAAAAAATTTCCTTGTAAATGTATATTGTAATTTCATAGTAAATATGGACCGTTCATTATAAGGTCGCAAGTCAGACAATAGAAGTTATGTTAGGGTTTTTTTACCTAGAAGGAAACACTCTTTTATGAGGGAAATGTATTGTGGCTATGTATCATTGCGAGTATTGTATTTTGAGTGAGGAGATTGTGAGAGAATGAAGAGGAAGTTACAATGGGTGTGTTGTAGGCTGTACCCCTTCATTTGCTGGATAATAATAAAGGAAGGACTTGGCAATTTCTCTGGTGGACATAGACCACACTAGGTGAACCACATATATCTCTATCTCTATTGTATTGTGTATCTTCTATCCTTTATTTCTGCATTTGTTTTTATTGTATTGCTCCGCGATCCTGTTTTTCTAACACGAAGTGTGGAGACCTCCTAAATGGTTGGTCGCTGAAGTGATGTGACGGCTCGTCCTTCTAGATTTTTCGCCAAGGAAAAGCTCATATGTTTCAGCGTTGAAGTTGTGGAGTGGCTTATGTGTAACTTTGCGATTAAACCTCGCACAATTTCTAGAACCCCAAATGTGCGAGAGACGTTGATCTCATCGGCATATTGGATCTCCATCATTGAAATTTAACCTGTGTATTTTCACAATCCAATCCTGAAAAAGACTGCTCTTAATTGATGCATTTTATCCACGGGCGTTCCCTATGCAAAAAAAATACTTGGTGGACCTGATGCATGCTCAATCAATGGAAAACTTGATGAAAAGTATTTCGAACCAAATCACAACATGCAATTATCCTTCAAGAAAAGAGAAACAATTTGTGAAAAGAATAAATCAAGAACGATAATGAATAAAAACCAAGTCATTTAGTAATGGGAAATGACTTAACCAACTAGAAGAGGAATAATTTTGATGAAGGCATAGGGAAAAGAGGCAGGAGGGGCAGGGGTGTAGACTTAGGTCTCAAAATTGGCTCCAAATGGGGATAGAACTTCCTGGTGAGGTGCTAAGAACAACATATCAATGCCTTGGAATTAAATAAATTGCTCCCACCTTCCTTTTCTTACCTCTATTTTTGTCTGCTGGCCATGTATATATTCTAGTGCCTCTCATCCATGCATCTTATTGACCTTAAAACTAAAACTACACCCTAGTGCCTTGTTGGGCTATGGATTCTTTATTCACAAGAAAACTAACTAATCAAAAATGAAAAAGGAAAGCTACACTCCAGTGCCTTTTTTGGGATATGGAGTCTTATTATCGATCAACTGTATAAACAAAATAAAAAAGAAATGCTTGAATGATGAGCTTTATTCAACACATCCCTAATATACTCAACTGAAAACAAAGTAATCTGTGTAATCAAATTTCCAGTGAAGCCATACGAGGATTTGATTAACAAGATGCAATTGACCTCCATATTTAAGTACGAACCTGATAGTAGGAATTAAAAAATATAGCAACGAATTAAAATCTGGAGGCCCATACTTAAATTTTTGAAATTCTTCTTTCACAAAATGAATGACATAAAACTATTTAATCCAATTTGATTGCATATAGACTGTTATAAAATCTAAAAAAACACGAGAACCATACCCTTTTTGATAATGAGCATCAATCTGATCCTCAAAAATGTAAGTTTGTTGTATTCTTTTCATTTTGTTGATGAATGTGCATGATTTCAGTTGTGTTGTATCCATTTCATGGTAAAAAATTGAAAATACTTCGGTCAAGACAATTGTTAGTAGCAACATGCCATCTTGTTCATCAACCAAGATATGTCCTTCACTATTGTTCAGAGGACCAGATTCATAGTTATCGCATATGGGTATATTAAGTTGATAAATTTGTTGTTGATTTTGGATGTCAATGTCATCTCCTCGACTTATCTTTAAAACATATGCTTCACAAACTTCATAAGCTCAATCATGGTAGAAATTTTCTCCTCATCATTAGGGGATTTATCAGAGATGGGTTGGTCTTTAAAAATTCATGATTTGAACTTCAAAATCCTCCATTTCATGAGATCCTTGGAAGATTGACTGCATAATAGTAGCATGATCTATGCCAACTTTTGGATTGTAAATCTCATCATAACAAGTATTGTTAGAGATATTTGATATAAATTCAAACGTTTCTACAAAATCCTGATCATTTTTTTTGTCGTCAGAATAATCAATAAAAATTTCCTCCTAAACATAAAAACTAGAGAAGATTTCACAAGGGGATGACTCTTCTCCCACTTGTTTAACATTAAATTCCTTCTCATTCATACTAATATAGGAACCAACTATAGAATTATTCATGTATAAATTAAACTCCTCACAACAATTTTCAAAAACCAAATCAGTTGGAAAAAACCTTTTACAATGATCGCTAAATGTTGCATGGAACTCTTTCAGTGAAGAAATGCTAGTAGGAGACAAGGATCGGTACCATTGTTGAGCATCTTCCTCTAATGAGTACATTAAAATATCCATTAATACATCCTCATGATGTATACCCAACTGATACATGACCTCATGGAATTGAAGAAAATGAATTGTGGGGTTATCATCTTTATCTTCTTTAAATCTGGGCAAGTAATCACCCCACTCATTTATAGTAGGAAAAGTGGGAACAACATAGAAATTAAAAGGATAAAACCTTTGAGCCAAGATGGCTCCCATATGAAAATATGACTTCTTAAAACTTTGGAGTCACCACTGGATTCTTTAACCATGGAGTCGCCAAGTGAATGATCTACAATCTGAATTTGTTTGATCAAAGGTCATATCTAATCATTTTCTTTCTCCAAGGGAAATATATTTACTTACTCTATTCCCCGAAAATGATGCCAGAAGAGGTTTCTCCTAAATTCTACACCTGACTGCTGAAGGGTGGAGCTAGGCCACCTCACGTTATGAATGGTTGGTTTTTATTTATTTATGGGTGAGTTAGAGGGTTGGTTTAGCAAGACATGAGAATAGTTTGGTTCGATAAATGACATGGAAAATGGTCCTCGTTGGCTGGTGACATACTAAGGATAGACAAGTGAAACATTAAATGTAAAAAATAAAGAAAAACAAAAAAATATTCAATGAACAATCTGGTGCCAGAAGTTTAAATATTAAAATGTCATTTCAAGCATTAAACATGTACCAAAAACATAGTTGTTCCCATAGGTTGCAACAAAAAAAAATGTTCATCAAAGCATAGTTGTTATCACATGTTGCATATTAATAAAGACAAGTTATACAGTAGCTGAATGAAAAGAAACATACTTCTCACAAATCAAAACTCTATTTAAGATAAGAAACACATATGAATTTGGACACAAACAAACTGTCATCAATATTATCTTCACCAGGTAGAGAGATTTAATCCATGCATAGAATGGGTCCAACTATTTGTTGTATTGATCTTTTTCTCCCCAAAACTTGAACCCTCAAAACATACAAAAATTTCATATTTATCAGAGTTGCAAAGGCTCTCACCCATCTGGGACTCAGACTTAACTCTACACTACCAGTTGTAAGACAACTTATTAACTTAACTAGAAACTGTTGGAGTATAGTCATGAATACTATGAACTTGACTTAACAAAAAGGAGTGGTTCTTATCACGCAAAAAATACCACTTATTATGCTTTAAACTTAAAATATTCTTGAACTAAAAAATTAAAAACTACTACTAGCAATGAAACTAGACTGATGCATGCACTAGAATGAACTGAGATTTGACAGAAAATGACTAGGAGTGAAAAAATTGAGTTCTGCATTGAGCAATGGCATGCATGTGCACTGTTGGAGGCCACTGGAGATAAATAAATGTATTGGCATGGTTTTTTCCCCATTCCTGGTTTGGCACTCCCTTTTAAACATTTCAAATGTGCAATAATTGTGGGTGAGCCACTTCGAAACTCTGGTGTTTGGGGGATTTGGAGCACAGAGTATACTTATCCTCCAGAGGACAAAACTCTCATATTCATTATCTAGCACTAATCACTTATTAACCCGATATTACTTTGATATTTATCATTTAAGGACTTCGGGACTCTGTCTCTTTAGGGTTCATGAGTTTTCCTTTTTGAATGTTGTACTTGGAAATCTCTCGGAGGATGATCCCCTGAATCTGACGTGGTGGCCTGACGTCACATCACTGACATGTCATGGAACGGTGGGTCGCATGTGTCTCAACTGATGAATTCCATGTGTCATGATAGAAGAGCGCCACACATCTCCAACTCTTCAGCGCTTCGACACTTCAACAATTTTCATTCTCTCTAGGTTGGAATCTCCCGAAGTGATAATCTCCCAAAGTCATTA